>MU931275.1:0-12441 GCA_036418165.1 Cooperia oncophora
CCGCTTCTCAGGCCTTTTGAGCTCTTGAGAGCCCTGAAAATTTGTTCTGCGGTCCAGAAAAAGGTTTGCTAATACTCCATTCCTGGTGATGTTTCCTTTTTGCTCGCTCGTTCCGAAAAGAGATCTTTTGTCGTTTTCAGGCCTCAAATCGTCCGTAACGAGGTGTATCACGATGAGCCGGAAACAGTACATCGACAGGACACTTCGAAACAGAATACCCGTCAACGTCCTCAGAATCAGAATCGCAGTGCATCGTCGTCGCGACCGATCACTGAGCCGACGTCGTCTCGCAGTCGTGATGGACGACGAGGCGGACCGAAGTCGCAGAAAGAGCGCCCTCCATACAAAGGGATGCGCAAGTCGGACAGCAGTCATTTGGATGCATCAAGAAGAATGAAACAAAAGGGTGAGAATGGTCACAGCAGTGAGAAGCAATGGAAAGAGCGTGAGATGTTGGAGAGGGAGTTCTATGGACTGCAGATGGCGTCGTCATCAAAGAGGGCGACGTCAAGTAACGTTGGACCGAAGACCATGAACGGTTCAACAGAACGTGAAAATTGAAGAATCCTTGAGAACCCGGCAACAGCTGATTTTGATAGAAGGTGGCGAGGCAAGAGACCAATCGTCGTCAAAAGGAGGGTATCGCCTCAGGAGAGTTCAACAAGTGACAGTCGACGATCGAGCAATCAGAGCATGCGCAGTCCGCAACGGAACGATAGTCTCGGTAAGCGCTTTTTCTCCTTATTTTAGATATATTCATTTATTTTGTCATAGAAATCATCACCTCATTTGGTACTTATCCTTAATGGTCTGCGCTTGTTCTGGGAAGTTTCATTTCCCCCATTTCTGACACAATCCTCGCGCGAGCGGAATCAAGCCTACCACAGTATCTTTCCTTGCTGGGGCGTACCTCCCTTCTAAAGAGCGGAGGGCACGCTACCAACGAAGGCACAGGTCTGGCAGCGCCCATATGACCATAGCGGGCAGCGCCTGTAACTACGATCCCAAGTAGATCTATCATACTTGAAACTTATAATACTTGAAACTCGAAAATTCAAAAAACAGAAACGCACGTGAACTAATTTAGCCTCATCAACGTCGTCGCGTCACACTGGGGATGCCATTCCGGAGGTTGTATCGCCTGTCGACGAGGCTCAACCGGACGCTGAGCCTCACAAGGTATGACCTCACGTTATCATAAAATGCCTCCACAACTGGCTAGATGATGGATGGTACGTGCTGCATGATCAAACTGGGTCCATTGGCATCTTGTAGTCCAAGCTAGCTCTTGAGTGGGCTGCTATGGCCATCCCTACGGGTCCCTGGTGGGAAACCAGGCTCCCACAGGAGTGGCCGTATCATTGTAAGCTGCTCTCGAGTCTCTAACTTGTTCTAAATAACGTCCTTGAGATGTTCATACTCTTAGTGAGCAAGAAATCTGAAAGGTCAAGCATTCTGCATGAAAGTACAGACGGCTCCTACATTTGCTGGATTAAAATAATTTCAATATTTTGAGAACTGAAATTAAGCTATCAAATTCGTCAATGCCGTCACGCATGTGCGAACTGCCACGGTCAGCCACTCTGAAGAAAGTCACATTCGAGAACGACACCTCACAGTACCTCGTGAACAGATCTTTTTTAGGTGAGTTGTTTTTTCGTCGCCTTTACTTTGTAGTCCACATCACCATGAGGTTTTTTAGGCCTGACTTCTTTTTGGGGAGGTATTTATATAAACCCATGTCGTCTTATCGGACAATGATAAGAACGGTATCAAACGAAATAACGTCAGTTCGCCGCGGTACGCCATGCGCATGACTTGCAGCCGTAGTAATAGAACCAACTGAAATTAGTATACGAAGAACAACAAAGCGAGTTTGGCTTGGGGATAAAGTTCCTCTAGTTTCACCAGGGTACAGTCATCGTTCGTGTGAAACAAAATAAGGGGTCCGTATCTTTCGGCTGGGAAGGAGGTCGTACTTCATGTTGTTGGAAGAAGGAGTCGTATGTAGTTCGGAGAGAAAATTCGCGCTTGGAAAAAATTTTCGCTTGTTCGCTTTTCGCACTGATTTTCCGTTTTCGTGGTGTACTACATGCCCACTTCCCATTGCCCCCCTCCCCCCCCCCCGTCCCGCTTCACGGAAAGCTTTGAGTGAAGAAAAACTGGAAAACTGTGGACATTGGTTAGTAGGCTGTTTGGGAAGTGGGGGCGTCGTATCGACGCCACCATTACACACATCACGATGCTCTAACCCTGAGTTCGACATTTCCCTTACTAGTTCTTGTTGACTTACACGCTTCAACTTTGGTGAAACCTGTGGACTTTTGTCAAAGTGAAACGAAGCTCAGCCATTGCACGCCTGCACAAGAGTCATTAGCTCTCTACTACGATGCATCACAATATCAAAGTGAAGCCCCACCCCCCCCCAAGCCGAGCTGCTCCATCAAACGATACTAACATCAGTACTTCCTAGACCAATCACTCTCAAACCGCGTGATCAAAAATAGAAAAATAATGTTGTAACCTCGTGATCATATGGCTAGTGGCTACCATTAAGACATCATATGCTAGAGGCTATCAGTTGTACATTAACCCTGAGTATCATGAACGACTGAATGATGTAAGTAACACAACTAGGCTCCCAGGATATGTAGGGTGCAAGAACTCAGAGGTGACAAACTCATGTGTACTCACCCTCACCAGTCTTTTCTTTAAAGACGGTCCCCACGCTCAGGCGATTCCTAGGCTGCAGTTCCTTCTTTGGACAAGGGGCAGTCTCTGTGAGTTGCGGCTCTGCGGCTTCACATATATGCGCAGGCGTTGCGGCCATCATAAGTAGCAGTTCTGACGCCTCCCTTGTTGTCCCACCCACTTAGCTCATAGGTTATTTTCTGTCACGAACTGAGCCGTGCTTTTCTTTTTTCCTCCTGTTAGACAGTATAAGCAATGGCGTGAAGACCTCCACTACCCACTATATGCAATCATGGAGTTTGCTCGGAAGACGAACCGTATTCTCTCCTCCCAGGGCGGTCATTGTCAAATGCTATGTGGACGAGTCTTTAAGTGCAGTAGCATGCCACTCAAAAGCACCGGAATGGGGCTGGAGGGTAGATACTCCGTCCCCATACTGCGCCCGTGCTATGCTCAATGTGCAGCGTTTGCGTCGACACCAAGATCCTGCAGCGAAACACGCACTCAGCGCTAGAGAACAACCAGAAGGGAGAGGGCGCGGGCAAGTAGCGCGTTTGGCTTAGGTTAGGCGCCCGGCTGCGAAGCATGGGGAAAGGGCACTCGGGTATCGCCACACTCTAGCCCCTTTTCCCTGCAAAACCGAAGAAGGTGGCGCGTGCGGCTGCACCCATTCACCTCGTCCTTGGCAAGGAGCTGGATTACAAGAGACCTGTGTACGGTTCTTCTCGAAGAAGAATGGGGAAGATTGTTGGCTCAGTTTTTCCCACGAGGCAATGTAATGGTGAAGCAAGGGTAGCTGCACCGTAAGGCAGGCAAACCCAGGTGGGAACTTACGTAACCAGGGTACAGCGCGACCCCCCCCCTTTCTCAGCCACCTACCTACCAATTTTGCCCACATTTTCCGCGTATTCTCCCCGAAGATTTTCCGTCGAAGCGGGGGACTGGTTACCTCACATATGTATCAACACAGCCGCATAGGAGGTATTCAAGCTGGAGAACGGTGAACTTAAGACCGGAAACATTGGGAAAACACGAACGACTTCCCAGGTTCCTTTTGAGATTCCTGAGTTCTTATCGCAATGAACACTGGAGAGCCTATCTAGTATGATTCTACAGCAGTCTGTTGTTTTGATTTTGTACTTTTTTTTGAATGTGGATTTCATTCAGGCGATCGCAGAGTGCTGATTCGTCGCAACAGTGGCTCTGCAATTCTCCCACGCTCCGTCACTCAGCAATTCGCCACCAATACGCAGACTACGCTCCGCCCGTTCGCCGAAGGAGTAAGTGATGGTTGGATTATTATGTGGGAGGTCGCTTAGGCAGCGTTCAGACTTCGACAGCAGCGCTTCGGTCGCGCATTCGACGCGATCGATGCAGTCGAAAATATGCGGATCGATCGTCAAATCGCGCCACCGTGGCGAAGTCTGAACGCTGCCTTATGCTCAGGGAAAATGTAGTGTATTACACTTTGTCAAGTCTGCTTACAAAATCTTGAAAAAGCTTAAAAAAATCTTTTGGTTCAGAAAACTTTAGATAATTTCACTACTGTAAAGGTCTCTGAGGAATATTTCCGTAGTGGTGTCCTCTGCAGCTTTGAATTTTCCTTCTTCTTTGTCGATCCTGGGGTCACTGAAGTAATTTTCCTGGCGTACATCCAAAGAAAGCTGATAAAAGGGCTGAGACAAGAGGTAAAGATGTCAAGTAATACATTGAATTTCAGACAGCAGCGCTGGCAGGATTAGCCTTTGGTGCTGCATTGTGGGCACCGCTCAGCGGAGAAGCCGAAAGAACACCTAGCAAACAGAATGCCACCAATGACGCCATCGAACAGACGAACGGGTGAGTGTAGATATTCGATTTTCAAATGAACTACGCAGCCACGCCCTTTCCATCGTCGAGATATGGAGTATATTTCTTATGAGTGGTGCATTGCACTTCTCTTACTGGTCTTTCAAGAACGGTACTGGAGGGGGAGCACATTGATCGAACGCTTATTCCGCTTCCCATAGACTGGGCGTGGTTTGCGCTGTTGACTCGCTTTTTTCGACGGCAGTTTGCAGTACTAAAAAGCATTCAGGTCCAAAAATCCGTCTGTTTCCAGGAACGGAACCGTGCGAAGTCTTTTGCGGCGTCGATCGACGTCCGATCGGCACGTCGTGTTTGGTTTCAAGAACGAGGGTTTTCGCATGAACAACGATCCGGAGACGTCCGAATCCGGTGAGCTCCTTCCTCTTGCTCTTCTGCAGCTCTTCAAATCAATCATTTCAAAATCGTGCTCACTTCAGAAATGACCAGGACCGCCTCTGGAGCTACGCTGGTCCCATATGCTACGTGATCTTCACGTGGATCCACGATCATGTTGCCCGGAACCCATTCGACAATGCAAATTGTGCTCATGATTTTGTACACTTATTTTATTCTCTGATGTTACATTCCATTAAGAAATCACAGACTCGCACAAAGTTGTGGAGCTCCACCTCTGTGGAGAGCCACGCCCCCATTATAGAACCACTTCACACCATAGTGTTTTTGTACGAAGCTACTTTGCTGCAAATTTTTTACTAATAACCGATCCATGAAGCGGGTGCTGCTGTTGAGTGACACCTGGTTTTGTTATCTCTGTGATTCGCTGATCCCATATTTATTCGTCTTCTCTGTGAATAAACGTTTCTGAAGTTCGCAATGAGTTTTTTTCGAAGAATGAAGTTCAGCAAGAAATTTTTCCCAGAAAAAACAAAGCTTGAGGTGATTAGCGCTCCTTTTCAGGACAAGGGTCAAGCGTTCGTCAAAGGATCCACTACAGCATGATAAGAAGTGATAACGTCAGAGTCGCAGATGTCAGGGAGCGCAGGAAAGAGCCAGTAATGGTAAGGAGACGGGGCAGGCGAAGATGAGCCATTACACACACTCGCATGACATTGACCGGCCGGACTGGCGACGATTAGCAGCTATAAACTTCGCTGGCAGCAGAGTCAGTTGTGGCATGAATAAAGATTTTGCAAATGCATTTCTCGCTTTTCAGGTCCCCCTCCTTGTAGCAAGCGATTCCTGGTAGTTGTTCGCAGTTATCTATAACCCCCCCACCCCATTTCATTCTACTGAAGTTAAAGTATGTAGCTGTTGTGGAAGGGAATTAGGAACAAGTAATAGTGGTCGGTGGGGATAATGCACATTGCGCTATCTCTTCTCGCTAGTTCCGGTTTACAAGTTTGAATTTGGTTTGGTATTCCACTACTTTGCAAGAGTTGGCAGGCAGGTCCTCAAACTTTGGGGGGAGGGGGTCTTCAGTGGGATATCACGGGTATGGACAGAGAATCGTAATTAGCCGAAGCTGTGGGCGTCGCATGCGACAGCGCCCACAAATGCTGATGGTTGTCAAGGTAGTAGGTTGACGACACACAGGCAATGTCAGAACCAAAAAGGGTCATGAATCTCTACAATAACGGGGTCTACATGAAAGGTCTGTAGCTCAGTGCATCAGCTGAATACAAGTTAAGAAAACGCCGCGAAGCCATTGCCGGCGCGCAGCGGAGCGGCAAATTACGATTCTCTTGCCCGTCTCCCATATTTCACAGGTCTTCACTTGATGGCTCGACGTCGATAAGGGGTAGCAAGAGCCCTCTCCCCCACCCCGTCGCCGAACTGCGCCGAAGATTTTTCCTCAACGTATGCTCGCCGTGCTATATGACGCACATCTTCCAATGAGAACAGATATATTATATGTAGAACTGAAGCTGGCTTAAATACAAAAAGATGCAAGCTCAGTGGCTTTGCTTTTCGCTACCACTGTTGTTTTTCTACGCTGAGCGGCGTCCACTACTGGTGAATGCGCGGCGCGCGAGCGCCCATCTCACGCCTCGTGTCTCGCCCGATTGCTACTGAATGGAGCTACGCTACCTGAATTTTGACGAGGCCAAGTTTTGGAAGCGATCCTAGCCTCTTCTACCCAACGGTTCACTCCTTCTAGAAAATGCCACAACTGGGAGATGTAAGCGGGCTAGAACAGGGCACATCGTTGTTGGGGAATCCCCAACAGGAGGTCGTATTTGGCCGCCAGGAGAGGGTGGGTCGTATTTGGGCTGAGGAGAATTTATTTTGATACGCCTGATTTTTTATAGCTCACGGACGTTGTAAAGAGGGGTGTGGTACCAGTCGCTCTTTCGACAAGCAAAATTTTTGGGAAAAGTAGTGAAGGTTTGCGGGAACTTTGGAAAGAAGTGGAAAAAAAGGCAGGAATTTGGTTGAGAATGAGAATTGTAAGAAGAGGGGGGGGAGGGTCGTATTGTCTCGCGGGTTTTGCTTGTTTCCACAGTGTGCTTATTCCGCCTCCCCCCCCCCTCTTGCGATGAGGAGGGACCAGAGGGCGGAGGAGGTGGTCGTAACCAAACCCCCGAAAAGAAGGGGAGTTGTACGGACTCGACTAAAATCCCCAACCATGATGTGACCTGGGCTAGAAAGAAAAATTGTCTAGGTCACGTTGGGGGTTTTTTTGGGGCTGAAGCAGGTGACGTTGCATACTTGGGCTAGCTTCGAATGACATTGGGGAACCTCTCAGCGCGATTCGCTCCTTTAATCTTCAGCAAACCTCTATATTAGGATTCTATTTTCCTCGCTGGAAGCACCTCATAAGCGCAGCTCACAGGCAATCGTAAGATAACATATCGAATGAGGCGATGAAAGATTTTTCCGTGTATAATTATTCAAAAGGGGTAAAAGAAAAAAAGAATCCAAGACTTTGAAGTTCTCCGCCGGCATCACTCAACGGCTGCCCAAAAAGGACTTAGCCACTATATCCTCCAACCGAGCCACGCTAATTTGATCGCTCGCACAGCATCTTTCCTCATTGAAATCTGCACTACACTCCTGAAAGCCAAACAATGGCGCTGAATGGTCTACTCATTTTTACCGTACTGCTTCCATTCGTACTACCGAGTTTCGATGAATATCGCCTTTTACAGTACCTGAAAGAGGTACCTTTTTCTTCCGCGCTTTTTTTTCAACATTTTAACGTCTTGAATCATAAATTTTTGATTTTATTTTGTTTATTTTGTTTTGTTGGTTTCTGCTATATCACATGGGGGTAACGCTATTTTAGTAAACCGTTAAATTACAATAACAATTCTTTAGAAAACAAAGTCACAACCCGAGGTGTCCGTTTGTTTCCGATTAACTCAAGAATTAATGATTGTGCAGATATTTTTGAGTTATTCTGGAGAAAAGAGTGCTTGATAATATGCTTCTTTCAATTTTGATAAACCACATAATATTTATGTTATTTTTAAAAATTAAATTTATGTTATTTTATGATATTTTTAAAATAAGATGTTTTGCATGAGAAAGTGAAGATCAAATAAAGCCAGAAATAATGAACAAGAACAAAATAGACTAAAATCCCTTGTTCAGAATTATGATCATTTCGAAAGACCCAGTAGAGAACAGTTCAATGCCGTTGGATGTGAAAGTGCGATTTCTACTCAATCAGATTCTCGACGTGGTATAACCTGGTATTTCTATGAATTTTCAAATGGGATCCTATTTGGATTCCAAGAGTTAAAGTTGCTTATTGAATACTGACTATTGATTAATATTGATCGAAATTTCAGGACGAGAAGAACCAAGTGATGTCGATTCTTGCTTATATCGACTTTTGTGAGTGTTACTCTTTTACATTTACCCTAGATATAGCCGCGAGCAGGCCAATTACTTTGTATTTTTTGGCGTGCGTTGGATCAGTTCCTGCGCCACTACACATCAGCATATTGGAGAGGAAACGCTCACCAATGAGGAAAGCTCGATTGTAGGCCTGGGGCCGCCCATATGACCAAAGTGAACTGCATTTCATCTTCAACCTTTAACCTCAGGCTGATCAAAGGATGATCCCTAATTAATTAAGAACCTGTCATAATCGCTACTTAATTTATTTAATTTGAAATTTCAATGTATAAAACTTCAAATGGATTTGAACTTTTGAACGTTTGAGTGCTGTACGGCTACGGCATAAAAGACGCCAGGCTGACAGGGTAAGGCCTGCACTGGTGGCGTAACGGATAGCGCATCCGCCCGGGAAGCAAGAAATGCGGGTTTGGGCCCTACGGTCAAGGGATTCCCTCATAACTGAGCACTCTGGTGTTTTTTGGTTTAATGTACTTACTTTTTTGTATTTACAGCCTTATAACCCATACTTTTATGTTTATTCTGTAATGCAATATTTTCAATGAGTTTTTCTTCGGTGTCTATCTCTCCATGACCATATATGACCATCATAAAGGCTTGGTCCACATTAACAATATGGGCGGAGACAGCAAACCTCTGCTTCGTCCTCATGGTCTTTACAGTATTTTATGCACATAAGGGGTACCTGACAGGGATGCATAATGACCAAATGGTCTTGCCCATGTTAGGGGATTTGTGCCTCCAAATCGGGCGCAATAGCTGAACATATCCACTTTACAGCACTGGAACGATTACAAACTCAGATGGGATCCGAAAATGTTCGGCGGCATCAGAGACGTACGTTTTGCTGGCGAACAGGACGCTCCATTCAAGTTGTGGCGGCCAGATGTCCTGCTATTCAACAGGTATAGTAATACGATCAAACGAATAAAATTCGGGTGCTGATAGCCTGGGGGGGGGGGCTGGTTCATCAAACTTCCTTCCTGTTCAGGTTAGGCAACGTCTCTATGTTCATTGGAAGATTCCCAGTTTTGCTCGAGGACTCTTTTGCATACCCCATCAAAAACTCATTCTTACACTACCTCTCCCCCCTCCACCCAAATTGACATTTTTTCGCATTTCCCATTACTTCCTGACCTTCTTGACCCAATTTCAGTGTATCAGAGTCCTTCGATTCCACGTATTCTTCTCGATTTATCGTCAACTACGATGGAGAAATCCAGCAAAATCCTCCCGGAATATTTCGATTCATCTGTAAGGTATGATTTTTCATATTTCATGACCTTTTGCGGCGTTCTGTGCGGACACATTCCGCGGTCATCACTTGGACTGAGAAGTGGGCGGAGACTCGCATCCACTGTGCCCTTCCCATGGATCTAGTCCGCCACGTTGCATTGTAAAGAGGAAGGACGTATAAATATCGAAGGAATCCCACCCATTTCTCCTCCTATGCGGTAGCCGCGGAATGTGACTTTAAAAATTCGAGAAATTAACAGGAACAATACATAACCCTTTTTTTAGGTTGACGTCACATATTATCCATTCGATACACAGGTGTGCTTTTTGAAATTAGGAAGTTGGACGTATAGTGGACGGTATATAAATCTGGATTTCATGCTCACAACAATGATATAGGTAAGTTAATTCTTTTTTTTAAATGTAAGAAAAACCAGAAATAAACTGGCGCTTTGGTTTGGGAGGTTTATGTTATTGGTTTCCAGTTTGTGTATGGGATGCGCCATGCTTTGCTGCTCCCACAGAATAGGAGATGCAGACTGAATGCGCAAGTAGTCAAACGGGTCCACTTAGCCGAAGCACCTCTTAACGTGGAGAACAGGAGGGCGTGGCTGCGTACTCCAGTTGAGCATGGCGTAAGCTCCTTCCCAGTAATATCACCTCCTTCAGAAGTGACTGCCTGTCCTGAAATTGGGGATATGGGGCATTACTGAAGGGCGACCAACTGTGCGCGACTTGCATGGTATTTTACAATTTTTTCTCTCGAAAGTGTCTGGTTACTCAACAGTACATTTCTTGCTGATCTCATGGGCGGAGTCATGGCGCTGTTCTCATTGGTGCGCCTTACCAATGGGGTGCCCAGCAATGCGACAGCAATTTGACTCCGCCCATATGATCCTTGTAGAGCGTGACCTTTACCTTTCTGTTACAACGAGGAAGTGTCGTGACGTCATAAGAGAATATTCTAGGAGTAAAGGGACATCCTGTGATGGCATCTTCTCGACCTTACGGGGACAACCCGGACAGCTATACAGTGAACGAATCGATTGACTTACAAGTATATTTACAAAACGGCGAATGGGATTTGATGAGTACGTTCTGTATTATTTATTAACTGTTATGCTAAAAACGCTATATGGCTCACTTTAGATACTCCTGGAACTCGCGTGGTTACGGTATTCGGGGAAGAGTCCTACCACGAACTGTATTACTACATACATATCAGAAGGCGAACATTGGCTTACGGAATCAATCTCATCATTCCTTCGCTGGTGATTTCTATGATGACCGTGCTGGGGTTTACACTACCGCCGGATGCTTGCGAGAAAATTACTCTTGGTCAGTGCTAATCAATTAATTCTTCTTTAGGCAGTGTTTCAAAACTCGCCGACGGCAGCCGACGGCAGCGCTTCGGTCGCGCGTTCGACGCGATCGATGCAGTCGAAAGCATGCGCATCGATCGCGTCAAACGCGCGCCGAAGCGCTGCTGTCGCGAAGTCTGAACGCTGCCTTAGGGAAACTTTCACAGTTTTTGTTTTATTGATCTTGTAAGCGGCCGTTGATCGGTCAATTTCTCGCTGATCGTATGGGTGGAGTCAAATGAATCATCTTGCCTTTCTCACTAGTCCGTCTCTAATACAACAAAGAGGTGGAGCCCATCGATGGGAAATGCATGATGAAAAACCTGACTCCACCCATAAGACCATCATGGAATGCTCTTTGAAGGAATCCAAGATCCCTGGCTCCCAGTGGTAATCGCTCAATGATTTCAGAGACAACCGTGCTGTTGTCGGTGATTTTCTTCCTGCAGATGGTGTCCAACATGAGTCCACCGCAGTCAAAATCCGTTCCAATCCTTGGTGAGCTTTCTAATCCTAACGATATGAGGAAAGTTTGAATTAATTCACAGCACTTCAGCTGCATTCTTCTCGTGTTGTTTGATGGTAGTGGCGTGTTCCTGTGTTTTCACGGTGCTCACAATCTGCCTTCATCAGAGGAAAGCTGAAACACATGAAATGAGCCCATTGGCAAGTCAATTTATTCGTGTCTTTGCTTTCTAAAATCTGCGCAAGACGGGCTTTTCGAGTACCTGCAGAGCTGTTCTGAGGAAACGATCGCGAACTGTGCCTTTAAGAAGTTTTCATGGGCTTCCATCGGTTCAGTGGCTGGCCAAGATCCAGTCCACGTGGATTATTATTTGTTCGCTGTCTCAAAAGAAACTGCACACTGACCTCCGAGAACGGTCCCTGTCATGTAGGAGATAAATGGGTCCGCAGCTGCCAGCTTGCCATTTCTTTCAGGAGCGAAGGGCTGTGGGTGGTACCCTAGTGCCGTCTCAATACTTCGTGCGGCTATCCTCAAGGTGCAGTACTTGCATCAATACTAAGGGCTCGCAACAGGTAGGAAACAACCAGAATAAGGAGGGTGGAGACAAGTGTGGTGTTTGGCCATCGTTAGGCGTAAGGCAGCGTTCAGACTTCGCGACGGCAGCGCTTCGGTCGCGCGTTCGGCGCGATCGATGCGCATGCTTTCTACTGCATCGATCGCGTCGAACGCGAATCTATGCGCTGCTGTCGCGAAGTCTGAACGCTGACTATGGCAGACCTTGCAGCAGCGCTGTTGGATTATCGGTACGGCACCCAGGTATCAGCATCCTTCAGCGCTGTTCCCGCGCACTCTCGACCGGAGAAAGTGGCCCGCTACCGCAGCTGTGGGTCAGCAGGTAAGTGTACAGTCTGTTTTGATGATTAAAAGGATAAAGGATAAAGTCTTCGCCGTTGATCAATCCCTTTGTGGGATGCGGCACGCATTCTACTTCCATTCAGAATCGTAGTGGCATAC
>MU931276.1:0-15595 GCA_036418165.1 Cooperia oncophora
TCCATGGCGCTTTCTCCTGTGTTTCCCACGGCCTCCTGTTTTGGCGCAATGGCTACAAGTACTCAGATCACCGGGCTTGACTACTACGATTTGGGGTTAACTGAAGTATCCTTCCTTCCGAAGTGGAACTATGGAGGAAATCTCGTTAGTCTTAATGGACTCTGGAGGGAAGCGGAAGGAGGTGGACCAATCCAGTGGTCTTACGTGGTCTTTCAACACTCCACCTTTTTCTAAAGTCTCAAGCGATCTATTTTGCCTAAATTATTGCCTCAGCAGTGATTCAGACATCACATTTGGCCAGACATTGTCTATCAGCGTCTCGAAAGTTCTATCTCGTTCTAAGGGTGTCCAAACATATCCATCATAGCCGAGGATTCCAAATAAATCAAGAAGCTGCTGGCTTCGGAACTTCGAAAAAAATTGGTTCTTCAGTCAATTTTGCTGACCAGGACGAGCACTTCTCACCTCTTTTCTCGGTTTGCTCTTTTATTATTTGCTTCATAAGACACTCGCAATCCGTATTCACCGCTTTTTCGTCCATAGTAAATTAAAAAGCATAAACAAGTGTGCAGAGCTAATCGACTCCACTACTAATGAGGAGCAGCCTGTGCCTTGAATAACTCCCTCCTTGTCCATGTGATTCCAAGCCAGGGGTGGACATCTGTTGGGTTCTAGGGCACGACATACGACTAGAGCATACAAACGAGCAAAGCTACAGGCACCAAGGCTGGGCGGAGTCTTTTGCGCTAAGGAGGAACTATTTCAGCAACCTTGCTTCCTAACGCCCACCTCACGACTTTCCGACGCCGAACTGGTCAGTGATGTCCAGTGCAGTTCATACTACTTTTCCCCAGACAGGGTTCCGATTCTCGCCAGATGCATCTTTGAACTTCAGCCTCAACCCCAACTTTAATCCCAGCCATTTCCATTACCCATGCGGCCCAATTCAAAAGAGCGAGCAGCTATCACCAGGGAGTAAAACTAGACCTAATTCGTCGTATACCTTTTACTTTTACGCAATCAAAAAAATTAAAAAAAAAAATTCAAATTGTCCTGTTCCTCCACTCCGTGACGCAATTTCTGTCCTACAGTCTCTTCTATTTCAGCTTCTTTTCGGAATCGCTCGTGCTGTGTTTACCTTCGAAGTCTAGCAAGGCAGTGCTTTACGCTGTAAGAGCTGCAAGCCAATTTGAGAGCTTTGTTGAATCTTGAGGCATGCACGTGAACAGCTCGCCGTGCTTAGTCGCCTATAGAAATGTTTCAAAGATAAAATGGCGTCGTCGCGTCTTCCATTTCCCAGGGGTCTCGCCATGTATTCAAGTTCTGTTCATTACATCGCATGAACGCGTATTTATCCCCATCAAAACATGCCACGAGCTGCAAAGCGACAACATGAGAGAACTAGGCGATCTTGAAGTCAATTCAGATTTCCTCCACTATAAGCCTGGCATCCATGTCAACTGTCGTCCTACTTCAGACAAAAAATTCACTCTTCCTCAAGATTTGGAATATGCCCGCGCTAATTGCTATGAAGTTATTCTGACACGCATGTGGCCCTCGTTTCTGTTCCTCAACAGGCCAAATGGAGAATAGAGAGATGAATAAGAGAGGAGAAAGAGAAATTATCCTGCAGGTGCCGCCTAATTTACTTCCCAAGCGATAGCAAAGTGTGAGAGGGTAAAGCTTTCGGATGGATCCATCCGTTTTGGAATACGACGTGCATACCTTTGAGTGTCGTGGTGTTTCCCAAAAAGACTTGGCCGCGATGCAGGAATGGAAGAAAAAAAGGGAAACGACACAGCTCCACTGTTTGAGAGCCTTCACTGCCGCTAGACAAGCGGTGATATGTGAAGGCCTGAGATCTGTATTTTTGAGGTCTTGCTGTATTAGTACTTACGAGTGACAGGGTTTCTACATCAAACCCAGACCAGTCCTGCATCCATCAGTAAGTTGGAAAACTCAGTCGTCTAGGAGAATTGGAATCTGGAAGGGATCTTCGGATCCTCCACTCGTGCGTGCTGAACCAGGGCCACTTGCCATTGCAGAATCCCTCATCTCAGTTGACCTCGGTACTGCGAGACCAGACCTTGCAGTGCGCCGGACATCATGGACAGACATAGACGGGACGTCTCTGCAAGTGCTTCAATTTGTCATTAATCCCCTTTACCCCTTGTTAGGTGATGATACTGGCTGCTTGCGGGTAGTTTCACGAGGAGGGGGCTTTTGCACTTTGGTACTCTTCCATCAATGTGTAAACCCTCTAGACAGCCTCTTTGCGAGTTAACGAGGTTTTATCCATGATGGTTGAAAACGTGTGAACACAGTGACGCTTCACCTTGGCCTTGCTCCAGGTTCACAAGAGTTTACAGGTTCAGCAGGGTGGGACTTGTAATCCGGAAATAGTGAAGCATTGAAAGTGCAAAATGCCCCCCCACCGCTCCCCGTTCGCCGAACTGCGGCTCTGCTTGTTTCACAAGTGCTACTTCTTACTTACGTGCCTATAAGGAGCGACTTTCGAGAATTTCCTGCCCAATTACGGATAGAGTAGCTCCTCTAGTAATAACTAACTAATTCGCCAGAAGTATATCCCGCGATTTTCAGCCTAGAGTGGCACAAACAACCATGTTTTTTACTACTATAAAACCTAGACATAAGCTCTCCAGCTTCTCTCTTCTTGCAGCTTCGACATGTTACTTTTTCGTTTGTTCGGCATGTGGTGTAGCGGCTTTCGAAATTCTTGGGTAGAAACCTGAGTTTTCGAAGTAATCGTCTTCTTCAGACGAATAAAATTTCGTGTTCGAAAGTCGTTCTTTTTGCGGGAGAATCTTGGTTTGGGTATAACTATGTCATCGGAAATGCTGGATGAATGAGGCGGTGGCGGAGTAGTGCACATCACTTGAACTCGAACTCTTTCGAGCCTCTGAAGAAGACGATTATGACGAAGCGTCAGGCCGGTAAATAAATTGTTCTACCTGAGAACCTGGAAAAATCTGACAAGAAGGTTTTCAAGCTCTAGTAACTGGAATGTTTCTTTACATATTCATTTCATCTCTTGCTTCATGGTGTTTCTCTCAGCGATTTTTATTTGCTTACTTACATGTTTTTTATTCATCAGCCAAAGCGCTCTTGCGCACAGGAACTGTGGCAAAAAATAGATCCCAGTGAAGGCGGTATAGGGGCATTTGGCGGCACCGCGCCATAGGCGCAGTCCTGTGGTCAGACCTCGAATTAGCTCCCGCCCAGACCGACGTGTGCAGATCGTCGTCCCGGGCGCGGTTCATTAGATATGAGGAGCGTTATCGCATGCGATTCAATCCTTCCTGTCTAGCTGACTCAGCCCGTCAGATGAATTGAAGTCATGGCAGCGTGCGTTCCATGGCGCCTCTGCTTTCCACGGCTGCGGTTGCTCGCATTGCATACCGTGGGCTTACGCCTAGTTTCAACACGTCGTGATTATTAACGGATGCCGTATACAGGGGGGTGGGCGAAAAAAAAAGCCTTTTGCTTCCTCGACTTTCGAGCGCTATAAGTTACACTTGATATATCTGATGGACCTTTTTACTAACCAATTAAAGAGCTATTAAATTACTATCACTAATACTCACGCAATAGGGCCTTCTGGAGGAGCGACATCGAGAGATTGCCAACGCGACATGAGTGGGGTAACCTAAAGATCAGCGAGATCGTTGATTCTCCGCCACTGTAGACCAGCTTATTGAACTCCGTCCGAACGCGGGAAAAAAAAAAAAAAAAATAAAAAAAAAAACAAAAAAAAAAAAAAAAAAAAAAAAAAAAAAAAAACAATTTTTTTTAAAAAAAAATTGAGGGATTCAAGCTCAGGTGACCTTCTTGGATAACTACCATCTCTTCAGTGACTCCACGCCCTTCATCCAAGTAGGCGAGTTTTCCCAACGCCCTTTGATTCCATGTGGTGTCACCAATCCTGTAGCAGTACAAAGTTTCCAAGAAGGTACGGGCGACGACATGTGGGGAGGATATTCTTCTCGAGTTGCTCGATGTAACCGCCAGCGCTCACCTTCAGTCCGGGGTCCACGAAGAAAATATTGGTCTTTCCATTCCAGGTACGTCTGGTCCATACCATCAACCCGCGCCTTGGCGACTGTGGGCGAAGATGATGTCCTATCGATAATAGCGATCTTCCAGATCGAGAGCACTGTTCTCCAGGTAGCTATCCATGGGTGATTCCACACTAGAAGTTTCGCAGCTGTTTATACATGAATTCCAAAGGTCTTCTCCAGTCAGGCTGCGACTGGAGATGACTTCATATTTTGGTGTACATGAAGGTGGGCGAGAGCCAGCTATCGAGAACATCCTTGGGTATCTTCCGCCCTGGCTTCCAAGCGGAATATGTGACTCGTCGAAATGTCTTTTTTTTGCACGCCCTGCCCCGGTTCCATGTTACGCTCTGCTGGGTGAGGTAGTGTGGATGGTTTCCTGAGCTTTCTCCATCGAATCTTGTTCAGGTATTTGATGACAGCTCCTGTAGCTTCAACAGCCCACCTCCGCGTTACTTTCCCCACAGAAATGTAGATGATCGCGGCAGAGCGTAAAGAAGAAAGATGCATCGCGCTTCAAAAAAGGCCAGTTGCAGCGATAAGTCTTTAAAAGCCTACTAGATGCAATACCCGTGCTAGATAATTTCCGCGTCCCCGGCGGCGCTGCGTAGCGGTTTTCCCGAGGAAGGTGCCCTTATAAGGGCCATATCAAGCCACAACATACCGACCCAAACGCCCGCCACGCCCGCCCGCCCACAAATGGACGACCGTTCCTGACGCTCGTATTCATTCATTTGCTAAGCAAATTATGAAGCGAAGGGATTGGTATGAAGCGGCCGTGATGCTGCATGCATATATGGGTACACATATGCAGCCGTACCTTCGGTAGCGGTGATTGGTAAGATGCCTACGGGAAACTCGTCCGAAATCGAAGCGCTTTATCGCTTGCCTGGTGACCTTGACGGGTGAACTGCTCCTTTTCCCAAACAATCAGAGGCCATGTTACGTCTTTTCAAGTAGCCTGCAACGTAATGGTTGGCTTATAAAACTGCTCCACTCTTCTTTTTCACGCTACTGCTTCATCTGGACAGAGCTATTTAGGTCAAGCATTTCGGTCACCTGGAGCTCTTTGCAAGGATGTGAACCTCCCTAGGGGTTTTCTTTACGTTATCTTTTCCACGTGACTGTTTGTTTATTGAGAGTAGCATGGACACAACTCAATTTGGTCTAGTCTTTGCAGATGCTGCCTTCTCATTTGGCAAAGTGCCTCAGTATAGATTTCCTCAGATCTTCGTTCCCTCTTTTTGGCCAATTCCATCCGCTTGGCTGCATTCCTGCAAGGGTGGGCGAAATTAGGCTCTTTGGAATCTGAACTCGACAAGCGGTTCAGTAGGTTCATTCTCGTCTCTTCTACCTGTCGTATAGTTGTCTCTGGTACTCTTTCGTCCTTGCAGGATTGTAGCCATGTTTGTGAAAAGGCACTCTGGACAGTGAACAACCTCGTACCAGTCATAAGTCAAAAAGTTGTCAAAAGGGGAAGTTAAATTGCGAGCCTGCTTAAAGGCAGCATCCACGTTCATGTGATGTTCCCGCGCCCTCTCTGGATATCATAGCCCTCCCTATGAGGATGCAGTATGTACTAGTTTTGCATCTCAAAAAGGCGAGAGGATAGCGCCGTTCGCTAGTGAAGAGTCGGCCGCCCCGCCCACCGGGTCCAGTATAGAGCATTTTTTACTTTTTTTGATTTCTTTTCAATGCTTTTCTCTTCAACCAGTGAACTACGTTTATAACTAAAATATTATTTCTTGGGAAGCGCGCTCGAGCCTTTGAAGGCTAAGCCCAAAGCAGTTATGGCAGTCAGGGCGGGGCGGCATCCTCTTCACAAGGGGGGTGGCGCCATCCTCTCGTATTTTTGAGCTGCGAAATTAGTACATCCTCCACCCTTGTCGACAAAGCTACGATATCTAAGGAGGGCGTAGGAACATCAAATGAACGCGGGCGCTGCTTTTAAGTTACTCCATGAGAGCACGAGAGACTCCGCCTCACTTGACAACCATCGATCGTGCTCGTCTGTGCTTCCAAGTTCTGAATCTTGTCTGGTCTCTCGCCCGAAATCCCAAGTGAGGTCCTGCAACTTTTCCTTCCAGGTAAAGGAGAACCTTATAACGGGTTTTTCAAACGGTTTCTTACGAATAGCACTTATACTCTGGTTTCAAACCCCGCTCATCAAATGCGCCTTGAACCAGCAGGAGCTTGTTGAAAAGATTTTAACACTTCTTTTTGTTCGCTTCAAGTAACTCAAGTACGGCTTGTGCTTTATTCTTTGAAGCTTTCTCCCCACTATCAAGGAACACGAATCTCTCTTGGAACTCTATCCAGGAAAGTACCTTCTGCACTTCTTCAATTTTTGGCCATTTAGAGACAAACTGCAGAAGAAGTGGGGCTCTATGATGGATGTGTTGCTTTGCTGCAGTGCAGTCAATCTAGAATGTGACGAGCTGTTCTTGTAATGTGACATCGAGCGCCAATTTGAAAAAGGGCGACACTGGGTCGTTTTAGACACTTCTTTCGCGTAGTTACGGCAAACTTCAGAGGGCAACTCATATAATCACTGAGAGTCCGGTATATTCGAACTTTTCCCAAAACAAAATGCCTTCTCAATCCCGAATACTGGAACGTAATCCTTAGCATCAGAGCAGAGGCTGTGCTTGAGCTGATCAGTGGCACCACCAGCCGTCGTGCACTCACTAGTCACGTGGATTTAATTTCATGCTTGGTCCAGCTCTTATCTTAAAGGCACGGTCCGCGATCAGGTATAGAAGTTGAAAATACGGAGTCGGAAGGATAGTCTGGTTCGCCACGAACAACCCTGTACCAGTTTCGCGAGAAAAAAGTCTAAGGGCGCTATAATGCGAAGTAGGTTCAGTGACGCCTCCTTTTTTCCAGTGACTCCGCCTCCAGACTCCGCCTTCAAGGCCGCCTTTCAGTGAAAACGAAGCTGCAGGACGAAAAAGCATGAAAATCGTCACTTGTACGGTCGTAGAGTTCTTAGTAAGTGGCGGATGAAGGCGTAGGATCGCCCGCTTCGCGGGCGATCCTCCTTATGAGTGTGAAGTGGGTCCCCGGCCATCAATGAGGCCAGTCGGATCGCCCGCCTTCGGCGGGCGATCCTCCTTATGCGTGTGAAGTGGGTCCCCGGCCATCCAAACTGAGGGCCAGTCGGATCGCCCGCTTCGGCGGGCGATCCTCCTTATGCGTGTGAAGTGGGTCCCCGGCCATCCAAACTGAGGCCCAGTCGGATCGCCCGCCTTCGGCGGGCGATCCTCCTTATGCGTGTGAAGTGGGTCCCCGGCCATCCAAACTGAGGCCCAGTCGGATCGCCCGCCTTCGGCGGGCGATCCTCCTTATGAGTGTGAAGTGGGTCCCCGGCCATCCAAACTGAGGCCCAGTCGGATCGCCCGCCTTCGCTACAGAAAATTTTTTTTTGCAATTCCAGAACATTACCGTTTCACATTTGGTATATACCCCCCCTAGTGGACGGTTGTGAAATGCTTAGTTGATGAACTGAAGTGGAAGTAAATGGGTATTTGAGTTGGTGTAGAATGAATAGCAGGTAATAAACAAATGAACACATGCTAAAAATTGGTAGCAGGTTATGAATTTTCGATTTTGACGATCATGATATTCACTCCTATTTATCACTAGGCCTTGCCCGATATTCTGAACTGCGAGCAGCGACCGCCGACTTGGGCATACGGGTCATTCGCTGGGGTGATCTCTCACTTATGTTACCCGTCCCTCGCCCCCCCCTCCCCCCATAGAATGCTTGTAACAAAATGCGAGTCGATCACAGAGCGGGTTCATCCAAACACTGCTCGCAAAACTGCTTTAAGTTCTAGCGTAGCAACTGCTCATCTGCCCGATGTTCACAGGGTTAGCATCTGCATTGTATATAAATGTCGTGAATCGTAGGATAACACAGCCATGTCATTACCAAGAGTTCTGATGGAAAAAGTGATTAATTGGCGTTCACACTCCATTTCAACGTAATGCCTTCGTTCCATCCAACCGTCCGATCGTGGTTTCTTACTCCAGTTTTCCCGCTCAGGTAGTTCCGGGTTCGAACTTCAAAATTTTCTGCGCCGCTGCTCAGACACAACGCCGCTGTACTGCAATTCTGCGTCTTTTGTTCCAACCCCAGTTCGGATGTGCCTCCTTCTGTGTATCCCTGCCCACTTTTTACTCGAGTCCCTTTTCCCGCTGCCGAGCAGTTCCGGGTCTGAATTTTGAAGATTTGCGTCAGGCCCCGCCTGCCCGAACAAACGCCCTGCTCACTTCGGGTATGCGCCCACGCCCATTGTGGGTGTAGTCTAACGTGGGTGCATAGAGAATGATTTTGTCCCCGGTCCCTGTGATCTTCAGGAGGAATTTTACGAATTTTTGTCGTTGGCACTACTCACTTCGGTGCACGCCCCGTCTATAGTGTGCGAGGCTGTTTGTGTGTATTTGGCATATTTTCAACATGCCCTCACCCCCATCCCAATGTTGACGGCGTTTAAGTCTTGTTGACGTTTTCAAGGGACACCGCTCAGCTGCAAGGGACACCGCTCAGCTGAGTATAGGCCCCGCCCATTGTGGGCGGAGCCTATTCTCCTATTGGTCCGACAAACGGACAGACAACTTCTGCTTTATATATAGAGTATGATTGAGAGCTCTTACAAGTTTCTTAGTAAGTTGGCGGACGAAGGCGTAATGTTGGAGATGGAGTTAAATGGGCACGTTCAAATGGGATCGCAATGGAGTTCTATTCAGGAAATGTCATGTTTTTTTCTGATTTTTTCCGCACTATCGGGTTACACAGAACCTTGTCGACTATATGCAAAGCTCGAGTCCACTATCTACGATGGCCAATGATCGCGAGCTCTGCCTTTGAGCGGTGATCTACTCAAGAACGAACGGCCTAAGAGGTCAAGCAAAAGCCTTCTTCGGATGATCACTTGGGTGTGGTTACTCTGTGCATGTGATGTCCATTGAGAGCTAATTTGCGGTGGCTTACGATGGAGGTCGTTCAGGCCGTGGTGGGCTTTTTCAAAACGGTTTGTTGCATGCTGTAGGGGTCTATGCGAGGACCATTTTTGCCAAACGGTACTGGGAATGTCAAAAAAAGGTCAAAAATAATTCGAAAAGAATGGACTTTTTAAACCACCTTATTCGCCTCTGTTCTAGCTGTAGCGTTGACAGGGTATAGTATGTAGGGTATCCTTTGAGCAGGCATGAAAAACAGCGCAAAATAAGGTCAAAATCCAAATGCTTTACTTGGCATGTGGTGAGCTGCATTGGAGTTTTCCGGTCATCTGCGCATTTCTCTTCAACAGGTCCTGCATTCCCCATGTCTGGCAGATGGTGTGGTGCTCGGGACCTTATTCTATGGTGACTGCAGACTCAAGCCGAGATAGGCTTCCTCAGCTTGTACTGCTTTTGGCGATAGGATTTAATATTGCTTACAGTTCGCCTTGTTCTACTGTCTTGCCCGATTACAACGCCGACTTTTTGGGCTGTCCCGTTTGTACAGAGCTCTAAATTTCTTTTTTCTCACACCATACCTAAAGATAAGCGGTGCTGATTTATGTGGACTTCCAGCTGGTCGATCGGCATCGCGTGTTATTTGTCTTCAAGACTCTTTGCTAGACGCTCTACACTACTTTCTTTATATACCACTCATACTCACTGACAATCTGGATTGTAATAGAAAAAGCTGGAGTTAGAACTAAACAAAAATCAGGCGTGATTCATGTGGTGACCTAACAAGTTGATTGTGGAAAACTCTTTCATTTCTTCGTCATTACCCTTACAAAGATTTGCCTCTATCGCTCCACAGTTATTTTTTAGAAAAGTTGAGCATCATTCTCTTGCCCATGCCTCAAATCAGTTGCGAGTTTTCCAGTTCTGAGGACTCCTTCTGCAAAAAATTAGAATTACCGCACAGAGGATAGGGACCTTCCTGCAAGCGTGAGAGGAAAAGAGCTCTCGGGGTGAGTGGGTTATTCCAGTGCCTCGTTAAAGGTTATTAGGTCCTTCACAGCAGCACTCGAATCGAGAATAGGGAGTGCTTTCGCACGTCAGCTCTTACTCTTCGGGACCCTTTCAATCATTAGCGCAGAGACACTTTTCGGAATGGAAGAGACTTGCAACAAAGAAATATTGAGGGTGCGCTGGAAGAAAAAAATGGTCCCCCATTTTTCGTTTTGAAGGGATGAGGACCTAAAACATGGAAGGACAACTAATTCTCTTGAGGATCTATGCGAAGACTTTTTAGTACAATTTTTTCAAGCGGTACACTAGGGGGAGGATTAAAAGGCAGACTAAAGGATCATTCAGAGTCTGAAATTTCATGCTCTTGGAAAACCAAGCTAACTTCTCAAGAGAAGGTATAACTACGCCACATCACTACATGGGGATTTTGGTCGAGTCCGTACGACCCCTCCCCTGAGAAGTGACTTGATAACGACTACACCCCCCCCTCCCCTCTGAACGGTGGCTTGGAGCGACCCTCCCCACCTAGCTCCTTCCGCGGAAGTCGCGAGGGAAGTACCCATCATCCTATCTGCCATACCTGCCACCCCTTTCTACTAGTTTTTCCGGAATTTCCTGGAAATTTTCCCAAAAACTTTTCTTTCGAGCTGGGACAGAGGAGGTATGTATATTCCTGTGAAACAGGTAAAATCAGGGAAAGACAACGACTCTCCCACGAAGCCAGAAGACAAATACGACGGCCAACCTCTTCAATCGATTACGCCCCCCTAACCCTGAATAGGGCGGGCTATGGAAGCAAGAAAAATCATTATCAAAAATTTTTTGCTCCTAGATCAAATTTACGGACCCCCGTCGCCTAGCGACCCTAATATGTTCACCTGGCTGTTGGGGAATCCCAACGCTGATGTGCGCCGGGCTGAACACTGAAATAAAGAGCCGGAAACAGCACCGTCTAACACAGGGTGCGAGCAGAATCGGCATGGGGGGAGAGGGGGAAGGAAGTGTTCACTAACTGCATTGTGGTCTGAGCCGCATTCTGGATGCTGAAAGAAGTCAGCCGTTTTTCAGGATCATATACCAACCCATCATTTACCCAAGTAGCTGACCAGTGTTCCTGAATCCTCAACAACATTGGTTTTAAATGGAAATTTTCGTTCAAGTCATTGTGAAGTTTCGTGTGCGGAAATTCAAATGTCTTGTTAGCGTGTGTGGAGGCACTATTTGTGCCCTATGTTGAAAGATACCTTGTGTACTCGACTACATTACCGCTTTACTTATGATGAAAGGAAGGAAATGTAGTGTGTGGCAAACTACGGCAGCGACCGAGGCCGCAACGTAAGTGAAAGAAATTGATGTTTGCAACCTCTCTACGACTTCTCATGTCATTTACTTATCTTTGCTTGAATCTCTACTATCTTGTTATCAACTGGCTAGATCCCGCACTTGGGAAGGGGTCTGTGGGATCAAATTAGTATTTTGGCTTACTCTCGAAGTCGAACCTCATCCTCTTTCCAGTATGCCAGCTGATTGGATCACTATATTGAGGCTGAATTTGCCTTGGACTCGTTGAGGGCGATTCGAATAACGACATGAACCTCTAACGCCATACCACGGGACCCTTCCACTACGATAGTAGTTGTAGAACCGCGACAGGGCAGCTTTTCTGCCGCTGGAGGGATTTCGGGAATTAGCAACCACCATGTCACTCCTCAATTTCGTCTTCTATTACGAACCTTCCCCTACCTACTGTCCTGCCTCTCTACAACTTTTTCAAGCTTCCCACCAGCCATTTTTTTACGGGGATTCCCCGGGATTCTCCATTTTTTTTCTGAAAATTTTTTGCGGTCGCGTTGGTTGGGGGAGGTATGTCGCTCTAGAGAAACGGTAACACCAGAGAAGAGGAGAAGGAAAAATTGGAATTAGCAACCGGTTAATGTGGCGAATTTCTTCTCTCAAAGGTTGTGCAAATAAGCCACCCTCTCTCCAACGACGAACAACCTACATCACAGGGCTTATCACTGGCTGGGGAATTTGGTTAGTGCGGGCGTAGCGATTCCACCTCCCCCCCCCCCTTCTACTCGCGGTTGGTGCGAATCGCCCCCCCCCCTACGTTCCTCCTCTGATCGAGCTATCGAGCGGGAGGGGAAGGGGGGCGACGCGAGGGAAAATACGATCCTCCTTGTACCCGTACCTTTTCTGAGTCTGAGACTTTCCCCATCTCTCTCTTTCTCTCATTTTTTCCGCATTTTCCCCGAGAATTTTCGTACTTTTACCTAAAACTTTTGCTGTCGAGGTGAGGGGGAGGTGTACAGTACACATTTAACGAGAAAAACCACGAAAAGTCAACAACCTCTCCACCAAGGTCAGGAGGAGAGATACGACCCCCCCCCACCTCAAAACACAGCCGGAGCAACAAAAATAATCCATCGAAAAATTTTCTCAGCCCAAATGCGACCTCCCCCCTTCTCGCAGCGACCAAACGACCCCCTCCCCTGTTGTGGAATCCCCAGCAACTTTGCCGTGATACAACCTCTTTCCCATTGGAGTTCTCTCTCCCAACAATGTAAATGACGTCCGTGGAACAGGTAAAGTCGCTATCAGATCAAAATTTTATCAGACCATCTACGACCATTTCCCCGCGGCGACCAAGTGTAACCCCGGGACCCCCTTCGTTGGACATAATATGAAACCCGAACCTCTGTACCGCTCTTGCAAATGGATCTTTCACTCCCAGCCACTAAGGAAGCGCATAGCAACAAAGTGGGCTTTTGACAGCTAGTGGCTACTAATGGCAGTTCACATCTGCCAGAAAACTCGAGACCACTTTCACAATCCGTAATGGAAGGGTAGATAATAGCTGCAAGCACTTTAAAGGCATTTTCCGCGATAAACTAAGGCTATAACCTCTTAAATGTGTCAGATGATCCGGTAGGCGATTGTAGAGGTTGCACTGCATTCAAAACTTGCAAAATGGCACGCAAAGCACAGTAAACTTCGATTTTAGGCCCAAGGAGGCCCATGCCGGCCTACCTTGCCCGTGTCGTCGTACTAATGCCGTTGTGCTCTCTCCGCGCTTTGCAGTGTATCGTCACCTTCTGCATATCGCTGTTGATCTTGACCATCTTAGTCTCGTGCAATGATCGTGATCAAATGGAGGGCCATATTAAGAGCACTACTTACGCAACTAGTTCAATGCACTCCTGTTTTTGAACCTACGATGTGCAGTCGCGGGAAGTGCCTTTAAATGTGTGAGAAAAGTGTTAAATTGACTCCAAAGTGCAAACGCTTTAATTCAGCGTTCACGAAAAAGGGTTAAGTCCTGCATAATCTGCAACCCTGCACTTTTGCATGGCTCTGTTTCTTCTGGAAGTTCAACCTCATTTCCGGCTAAATGAGCCTCTGCCGAATCTTTTTGTCATAGACATACTACTATTTGCAAGCCCAGCTGACAAATTCTAGCGAAGCTATTCAACTTTGCAGACATGCGGCTCTGCACTTTTTTTCAAAGAGTACCCCATTTCAGACTTTACGAGTCCACCCAAAAAGTGGCGTGTCTTGGAGATTTTCGGGGTTCTATGTAAACACTGAGGCGGAGGTGGTGTAGTGACAAGTGGCGCGCTTACCACTCGCGCGGCGCCGGGTTCGAATCCCGGGTCGACTCCCGCCCAGGCCAACCAAGCCTTCTACCCTCCGGGGACGGTAAATTGGTACCAGATTCGTCTGGGAGGAAACACTGACTTGTACATCGGCTGGCCACCGCAAGTCATTGTATAGGCCACATCGCATTCAATAAGCCACTACGATTCTGAATGGAAGTAGAATGCGTGCCGCATCCCACAAAGGGATTGATCAACGGCGAAGACTTTATCCTTTATCCTTTTTATGTAAACACTTCCGCTAAAAGGTAGTTGTGGAGGAGGGGTGGTACGCGGGGCTTCGAAACGACGTGGGAAGAAAAACGAGACAAGACGAGCGAGACATAAGATGAAGCCTCGTCGCTGCATCATCACTAGCACACCCAACTGCCCTTTCCCTTTGTTTTCTCATACTAAGCGTTCAAGGTCGTATTTCATACTATGATGGCCTGCTCTTGTACTTAACTGAGAGCTTTCTGTGCATGGATCACCTTGCTAAGCATTCAGAATTCCTGAAACTTGCAGTTTAGTTATCTCTCTTCTCGCCTGTATTTGTGTTACCGAATTTTGTTGTTTTTTTTTGGTTATAAGCTGTACTGTTGTTCGTTCTAATGACCTCGAAGCTTATCGTTTGCATAGTTACACCTATCTTGCATATATAAATTAAATAATAAATTTTTGGACAATTCATCAGTGAAGCTGCTTTTCCAACTTCATAGAAGTCCCCTGGGGCTAGTGCTCTGAATCGTGTATCCTGAGCCATATGCCTCAACCAATTCAAAGGGTGTAAAGGTTATCCAAAGTGGGTTCGAAGGCTAAAGACGTAGTACTTGCATAGCCCGTGAGGGGTGCTGCTCAGGCCTGCATTCCTCTCTGATATTTTGCAAATCACTCTAGAATTGGCTGGTCGGAGACTCGATTGCGGATTTCAGCCAGCAGGGACTTGAACTTTCAAATCTCTACCAATTCAAACAGTGGCCTAACACGCCGTACACCTCGAAAGAGGTATCTCTATACTCTACGCTACTGCAACTGCCCCTGCTCCATGTACTAATTAGACCGAAGAAGGAGCAGTGGCAGAAGGCGCCGCTCTCCACGCGCAGTTTTGAGGTTAAGTTTTGGAACGGCTTCCGACTGGGTCAACTAAACTTTCGGGCGCCCACGGTAGATGACTTGGTACCGGATTCATCCATGAGGGTGAGTACGCTAACGTGTAACCGCATGTCATTTAAACCGAATTGCGTGAAAAATGCCGCCAGGATTTTGAATGGGAGTGGAACATGGCACTGCCCCTCCCCACACCTCTCTCGCCCCCTCCCCCTCGGTCAGTGTAAGATGAACTAGCAGGTCAAACGATTTGTCTCTAGATATAAGGATATAGTCTCCACCGCATTTCAGTCCCTTTCTGGGATACGGCCTAGTTCCATCCAAAATCGTAGTGAAATTAGTGATGTGATGTGGCCCATACAATGACTTGCGGGGGCCAGCCGATGTACAAGTCATGTTTTTATCCTCCCAGACGAATCTGGTACCAATTCACCGTCCCCAGGAGGGTAGAAAGCTTGGCTGGCCTGGGCGGAAGCCAATCGGGGATTTGAGACCCGGATCGCGCTCGTGGTAAGCGTGTCACTTGCCATAAATATGACACCACTCCCTCGCAGATCATTATGTAAGGAAATTTGAACATTCGAAATGCGGCTAGGATTCCGAGAGGAATTAAAATGCGTGGCGCAACCCACTGAGGTACTCAGAAGCATCAGATGATTTATCCTTTCAGATGCTAATGGCAAGCCAAGTGAGCAGTTCTGTCTATTCTAAGGAGGTTCTGCATCTTGGAAAATTTGCTGCGCATTTTTTTTCCAAAGTTCACGCCCAAGCCAGACTTTATGAGCTCACTCTGAAGAACAAATT
>MU931277.1:0-17824 GCA_036418165.1 Cooperia oncophora
AAACAGGTGCCGCTTCGGACACAGCCGTTACCCATTACTTGCGGCATTCACGGCGATGCCGAAGTCCGCCAGCGAACAACATATGAAACGCGAGCTGTTTACAGCGGTCCAGCGTGGAGAATAGCTGAACAGGAGAGAGCGCAAGAAAAAGTGCGTTTGGCTATAGCTAGGCGTGTGCCTGATCGTGCGGTACGCTGCTTCTGCGTGTTTTACTTCTGAGTGAAATCCAGAACGGCATCTGCCTATCATTACCCTCGGCACTATTTGTAGCCTTGTTCGATGAGGATGAAGGGCGTGCCAGGCAGTGTGAGTGTGCCACGGCGACATCACTTGCTCGCTCCAGCAACTGGTGGAAAATGGGTTTCGCACCACGCCAAACTCATCTCGGCTGACACGCCCCTTCCTCCGCAGCGAACTACGCTATAACGTTTAACAACTATTACACAATAGTAAAGCGAATCCTTAAAAAGAGATGCTAAAACTTTGAGTACAGCGGTTGTTGAGTGCCTGGTTACGGATGTGACACTCGTTGGGGGCGCCAGCGCTCTGCTAAAGCTGAGCCCGGGGGAAGCAATGATTCCCTCTCCCCTAGCCCAGCCTCAGCAGAGTGCGGACAACCAGAGTGCCCTTCGAAAAATGAACGTCATATTCATGGGAGTTTATACCGATTCAAGTGAAGGGTGGTGGCGCTTTAAAGTCGTAAAAACGGATCCCGTATTCCTAAACAGGGCAGAGAGCCACCCCTATAGGCGGAACACCAGTAGAAAATTTGTAGTTTTTGGATTAGTAATAGTTGGATAGTGCCGCACTCCAGTTCCATTTCGGCGCACTTTTCGAGTGGTACACTGTTGTACCTTTCTGCGGACCCGTTCACCTTGCACATGGCAAGTATCAGGTTGCTTGTTAGGTTCGGTTTGTCAAGGTGGATGTACAACGTATCTTCGAAGACGAGCTGTACACTCACCTCCGTCGATCCTGATCCTTACTATGGTTGGGAAAGAATTGTTTGCAGCTGCAGTAGCGTACCACTTTCTCCGCTCAAAATTGTACGGGGAGATGCTAATGGTACCTTTTTCAGCTGCAGGCTCCATACTCCGCCCCCGCTGCCGCACGGCCGGCTTTACGCTTAGCCGTAGCCAGACGCGCAACTAGTCTGTACCCTCTCATTTATGGATCTACTCTACACTTGAATGCGTGCTTCGCTGCGGGTTCTTGACATCCACGCAAGTGCTAAATCTTGAGGAGAGCGCGAGCGGAGTATGAAGACGGCGCTCGGGTAACGCTAACCTACAGCGCCAATAAAAAGGTTCTATCTAAAACCTCGTTTGGCAGAAATAACTAAATATTCGACATCATGCCGAGGTTACAAGAAGGGAGAACTTGGAGATTACTAACTTACCCCCATTCCCTTAACTTTTGAACGGAACAAAGTGGCAGGCTACTGCAGCTGCAGACCCATTCACCTTACAAATGGAAAGGACCATCCTCGAAGGTGACTGTATAGTTTGTCTTTAAGTGCTGATGTGTATGTTTGAATTTGTTATAACTGTTATTTTATTGTTATGGGAGCTGTTACAGCTGTTGTTGTTGTTTGCATATAAATTTTATTGATAATTCTGCTATTTTTGATTGGTTGGTACCTCTTGAAACTACAATTTCGAGTTGGTGTTATATCAACCTGAATGAAAAAATAAATTTTATTGGACACTTGATATGCCTTTCAACAGATTCTACATGCTTTGAACGTCTTTCGGTTCGCAATTCTAGATAGAAAAAATCCCGAACTTTCTTCTTTACAGCAACATTTCTACTGTATTATTCGGCAACTGGGCTTTGTCCTGGAATTGAGTATTATGTGAAAAAGAGTCACTCAGGCGGATCAAAATAAGCTACGCTGACCCTTGGCCCATGGATAACACTCATTTTGCAGACAGGGTACAGCGCCATCGGGAAAATTCCATCTATTGCCTGTTGGATATTGTTACCGCAGAACTACCACACAAATAGTGATTCTGTTCCGATAGTTGTAATTAGTGGTGGACTGATAACGCTCCCCGACCCCGCCCCCACTAGCAGTTATTAAGGCGTAACTGAAAGATAAAAAGTTGAGGAAATTCAGCGGGATGGTAGGTAGGAAGGGAGAAGAGGGGTTGTACCAAGGGAAATATGGGGGATTCCTTGTGACACCAAACCTCCCATCCTGATGCTGTACCCATTAGTAGGGTCTCTCTCGTCACTTTGGACGAAAAACCAGGCAAGATTTGTTAAGAGACATTGACCTGCTAAATGGTACTGTAGCCTGCCAATTTGGGGCATTTTACAAAAACTAGCGGGACTTAAGCTGAGTGGGCGGAGTCCCGGAGCTACCAGATTGTGCTCAAATGTGGGAATTTCGAAGGGTGGTCGGAAATCCGCCAATATCCCCTCGAAGGGTGTGGTGCACGCGGCGCCGCTGAGTTTGTCAGTGTAGGAAAATGGACAGGGTCGTGGGTGTCGTTGGATCAATCCCTTTTAGTGAGCGTATATTTGCGAAATAGGAAAGTGTAAAAGTCACAGAAGCAGAAGTTGTAAAACGAACTCGGAAAAATCATGACCGCCCTGAAAAGTGAACGATGCTCCTTGCAGTGGTGTCCGTGCGATCTGGTAATTCTCTGTTCGGTGTTGAGGGTATCTTATTTGATTTGAAAAATTGCTGCATTTGATGAAAATCGTATGTTTCTAATGAAGGTGAAAATAAGGGGCACTCCTAATCCCTGAGATGGCGATGGCGCGTCTGCATACTTCATTTGAACGTGGCATGGATGCGGATGAGGATGCGTTTTTGTGATATATACCATCTGTAGATTGCACTTTCTTAGAAAGGTAATAGTTTCGAAAGCGCAGCGTAATGAAGCCGCAGCCACGCCCTGCCGTGTCTCCCAGATATAAAGTGAACAAAGCTTTCACCATTGATCAAATCAATTCCTCTTCGAAATGAGGCACCTACACTGCCATGTGGTACTAATTTACCTGCCCGGGAGGGAGAGCCTTCTTGGGATATGACCTGCGCGCCGCAAGCTTGTGAAGCTGCTCCGCTCGCCAACCACACAACCTCCCCTTACTTCGCAAATGCAAATTCACCTCCTGCTAATTATAACGATGCATTTCGCACGACGCTCCAATCCACTTGTCTTATGGTTTGTTATGCGTGTTGTGGCAGGACATATGGCACTCTCACGCAGTGTATGACCAAGCAAAAACATCACCAGTCCACCATGCAGTCATGCAGTAGTACGACAGCTAGAAAATCTGAAATCTTGCAGCCTCTGTAGCCTCTCTCGAATGTGTCAGACGATCCGGAAGGCTATTCGATTCTGGGTGGCGGGCTCAGCAGTCGTCATTAATCAAAGTGCCACCTGCAGGAGCTGCCTCATCCCCCCTCCCTGGGCTGAGATATGCCAGCGATCTTTTATTCACATGTACAGATCTGATCTTTCGCGTGTGCAGTCATATCTGTTGTCTCGGTCGCTTTCATATCCTCTCAAAGTTTGTCTCTGGTCTCTCTCGCGCACGGTAGTGTTTCGCTTCTCCAAATGCTCGTCCAATGCTGAGCCTTGTTCAGTGCGTCTTTGACAGTTTTGATCATTTTTCCCCAGTCAGTTGGCACTTATGATTTGCATATGACCCCCCCCCCATGAACTATGTACAATCGTGGAATGCGTCTCTAACAACGCAGTCACATCTTTTAAGGAAGTTTCAGTTCAATAGATCTTGAACTCCGATAGATATTGTGAAAAAATTGGTCTGGCCAAAGTCTCTTTTTCGAGCGTGCCCCAATGCATTCTACTTTTTCAAACATTTCCGTCAGCAACATTTCCGTCAGCGACTATTCGCTTCGTAGCTCCGGCTGTGCACACAATTGATTCCTGTCCGAATTCCTCTCTTTTATGTCCCATTATTATCATTGCCGGCGAAATGAATCAAACATATGATTCCCACTGGTTTCAAACATTACACTGGGTTCCATGCAAAATGATAAATTTCACATCTTCATTCTGCACTGAGCGGAAAAGATGAAATCACCACCTCATCGCTAGAATATCGCTGAATTCCACCAGTTACTGCTCCCGCACGCAACGAATATTTGCCGCAATACGCCTGTTCGGTTGAGCAGTAAAGGGTAGCATTTGTTGTCACTCAAGCGAATATCGAGAAAATTTGCTACCCTTCTGCAACACTCCCAGCCGGTCGGCTTGTGAGATGGCTAAGAAGCTTGAAGCTTCATCTTTAGGAGGTGAAGAAAATTTTATTGATAAGACGAGCACCAATTGCTAGCGTTATAGCCGCTATCATGACGTGTCGACAGGGTACAGCATCGTGATGTGTGAGGTGGTGGTGTAGGTACGACCCCCCTCCGAAGGAGGGTGTCATTACGAACCCCCCCCTCCTCTAAATGAGGGTCTCGGCTCCTTCCCCAACACCTACCTACCAATTCCACACAATTTTCGGTCCAGTTTTTCGCCCAAAAATTTTCCGTCGAGCGGGGGGAGGAGGGGTATATAGCCAGTGTGAAACGGGAGAATTTCCCCAACTTCCTACAGCTTTTTCCGAATTTCCTAAAAATTTTCCTACTTTTTCCTTGAAATTTCGCCGTCGAGCGGGAAGGGAATAGAGGGGGAGGGAGGGGGGGAAGCTTGGGATGAGCCTGACGGCATACCATGACGAATACCCTCCTTCCCCCTCCCCCTCTCCCACCACCCACAGCCTCTGGCGATGGTGCTCGCGGTAAATTCGAGGACACTGTTGTAGTATCGTTGTCGTAGCGCTTTTGGTCTTCAGTGACTAATAACTTTTCATTTTAGGGGGGGGGGATTGAACTATGGAGTGTTTTCTATGATAAGATTAGAAGATCTTTCTGGGTCACTATAATTTGCGCCCACCCTGACTGCGTATCCCTGCAGGCGGCAACGCGGCAATTTTACTCGACCTGGTAGTTGGCGGAAGTATCTTTCCCCAACATATGTGGGGTGGGAGGGTCATAAGCATTTGGAAAGAGGTTCTACATCCCAATGATGTTGGAAGCTTGGAAGCACTTTGCGATATCACTGCCCTTCACAGTGGAGAATTGAGGACCCCTTAATTAGAGAATTGTTGAAAAGCTGGAACTTCTCGTTTACTACATATTTAGTTGTGGTTTTCTGTGCATTACGTTGCTTTGCGAAACTTGTTGCGAACAGGGCTCTGCCGTTGGGGAAAAATTTTTCAGTGTACAACCACCCACTCAGAATTTCTTCCTCTGGTACGACCCTCCTTCCCGCCCTACCTACCATCCTCTAGTTTTCTCAACCTCCTACCGTTTACCCGAGTTTTTCCTAAAAATCCTCCTTTTTTGCCCGAACTGCTGCCGAGGAGTGAATAGCGCGCATGAAAGAGGAAAAACCGAGAAAAATCAACACCCGGGAACATTTTTCTTAAAGAAGTACGACCTTCTCTCCAGCGACTCTAACTACGACGCTTACAGGTGGGATCGCCAGCATACGAAGTGCTGGTTGTGAAAAGTTGTCATGCAGACAGCGGCTGCTAGAGCACTGAAAAGTGCAAAAAACAAACATGTGGCGAGCAGAGGCATGGGTTTTCAATGGCCTTTCTTCAAGAAACTCCTTGAAAATCCGGGGTAGGTGAGGGGGAATGCGCGAAAAAAGCTAAAATGTGTGGACCACATTGGTTGTAGAACGCCATACAGACGAGTGGGTGCACAGAAAAACAGGAGATTGACGTGAGTAGATGGACTGCGTTCAAGTTATCCGTGGGCAGGGCTTGGGGAAATTTTTTGGGGAGAAAAACAGTCCCCCCATTTCCCGTTGTCTAGACTAACAACACACCCCCCCCGCAATGCCTATCTACTATCGCCATCGTATCGTCTTCAAGCTGCGTACAGCACTTATTTCAATTTCTCCAGAAGTTCGCGAAGAAAATAAATCTGAGTGCAGGTTTTTTTCTGCCAAAATGTCTGTCCAACCGGGGACAAGAGGGAATAGCACCGAACTGAAAACGGGAAAGAGTTTAGCGGAAAATCGACAACACGTGGAAAAGAGCAACAGCGGCGAATTTCGTGACGAAATAGTATTCAGAAAAAAAGCAGAATACGACTCCCACACCATTTCGCGAAACATGGAACTGGGAAAAAGTTAACGATCCAAAAAATTCTCGGGCCAGCTGCGATCCCCTCCACCTTGGAACCAAATACGACCCCTCCCTGCTGAGAATTCCCCAACGAAGAACGTCCTCCTGTCCGTCGGCCACTTAGTCACACTGGAACGCAGAGCTGCACATAGTCTCTCTTCCTCAATGCATCACATAGGCGGAAATTGCATTCGAGCATTTCTGCAGCTCTGAACAGCTGTTGAACGCAAGGAATACTCTCCAAAAATGTGAATCTCGGCCGAGAACGCCCATAACCTTTTACAACGTTACTGAGCTCAGGTCAGTCTCTCTACCAAATTTTCGGGACTCATGGTCGGGCCGGGAACTGTCGCAAAAGCTTTGTATGAATCATCCTGGCGTTTTTATTCGTGCAATTCTGAAGTGTGTATATGCAAGGGAAGCATTTAGTTTTCGCGGTTTTCGTTATCCTGACTACTTCATGCATTACAGCATTGAGATTTGCACACATTATTTGGCATTCCATTTTTGAGAGAGAGAGAGAGAGTGAGAGTGAGAGAGCTTCATCGTTTCTATTTCATTCTATAAAACAATTTCGTCATGAGTGCGTTATTTCATCAGAATTATGCAAGTGATCGTTCCCCGTCTACCGTAACCCTGAGGGGGCGGGACCAAACGTAGCGTGCGAGAAAAGTTCATACGGTCACTTTTTTGTTTGTCATCTTCTGTCGTCACTTTGTCTATCGATTCCTCGGACCGCTTTTATCAGGGCAAACTTAGACCATTTGTCAATCGAACAATCACTTATCAAATCGAATCTAGGGCACTGACGAAATGCCCGTCAGCCTCAGACGAGCATTTTCTTTTTTTCAAAACGTTTACCAAAATTCCGTTTCCTTACGAATTATTTTCATGTACTCACCCCACTCGAAATCCATCGAATAAGGTGCTAACGTAGTTGGGAGGGGCCAGGCGGCGAGTGATGGCTCATCGGCATACTTAAAACGCGAATCTAGCAGCCAAATCAGAATAAAACAAACAAGATTCACCGGGAACTTGCTGAAGAATTCCACAGAAGCTAAAAATTTGATTTTTTGTAGTCAACAATAACAGTCAACGACAAACATGCAACAAAATTTTGTAGTTTAAGCGCCTCGAATAACTCCCCTCGTAATTGTTGCTTATGAAGAACAGATTCAGTTAGTTAACATTCGAAACCCGAACTAAAATTGTTTTATTAGGTTGGTTGTCGCAACAGTTCGTGAACATTTTTTAAATCTCGTACAGATCTTTTCTTAGCCATTTTGAGATCCAGTTATGTGGTCTATGGGAAGTGTGTGAAGTAAGCATCCCACAGCTTCTTTACCGTCCCTCGCAGTCGCTGTTCTCATATGAAAAACGGTAATTGAAATTCATCATTTTCGACACACTTCGCTATATGAATCTCCACCAAGCCACAACGTGGTTGGAGCCACAAGCGGCATTTCTCTGAGTTAGGTCCTGATGGTACCTTCCACAGTACGGCGTTGAAATGGCCCGATCGCTTTCGCTATGTGACTTCTACCTGGGAGAAAAACTTCGTCCAGGGAGGCCACCTGCCTTGGATTTGGACCTACTGTGTTCCTTGATTAAAACCAATTCGTACAAATCAACTTGCTATCTAGTCGTTACACTTGACCCAAAGCACAAATGACCTCTCAAATGAGAGGGCCTCGATCCCTTAAAAAAGTTTTGAAGTTTGGTCAAAATTTTTCTCATGAGTTGACCATACTCCAAGGGGAGCACATGTGGGTACTGTCTACAACTTCTCTCCCGCTTCCGCTGTACGGGCTGGTTGAACAGCGCTGTAACGGAATCGCCTATGGCTAGATCCCCAGAAAGGGCATAACCGATCGCGCAATCCTATCAATCTAAGGGCAGTAACACTGTGTATGTGGTGGGTTGTGGATTCGGTGGTTTCGTTCTCTCACTTCCCAGAAATCCGGAAATATTCTTCTTCCTCAGCGTGCGTAACCAACGAACCTGTTGTATGCAAGGGGGAGGTTGGGGCCGGTTTATGAATTTAAATCCCCCACCATGCGATGCCACTAATCAAGCAATGGTTTGCCGCTCGCAGCTACAGCTCAGGGTCACACGTTCTGAAAATAACACTGCTCGAGATCCCGAAGTTTAGCTGGGGAATTCCACCACAGTCTTCGTGTAGCCCTAAACTTAGCTCGCTTCGATCGTTCTTATTCCTAACCGAAATCCCACAGCGGCCACCGGTCTGGGTAAAAAAATTACGATTTTTGCATAGTACCTGAAAAAATGACCCATTCGCACCTTTCTCATGCACAGAACCCCAAGAAATTTCTGAAAAGCGAAGGCAACCACCACTCATGCAGTGTCCAACACTATACCCCGTTTTCAACGCTCGCCCGTGGTTGCCTTCAAGTTGCATGAAGGTAACATATATATTAATGATCAAAATTGCTTCTCACTGGAATCAACTTGACTCGAAAAAATTAAATTTTAGAAAGTTTCACAATTTTGGGACAGCCTATTACGTACTGTTTTAAACGTAACAAAGAGCATTCAGAATCACTGGCTTCTAGCATTTTCTGAGTGGGTTCCTATGCGTTTCTATGCTATTAGGATTTGACCGTCTGTAGGTGCCTGAAGCAGGCCATTTTTCATGGAAATCAGACCTAAAACTTGGGGTTGAGAGATACATTCAACAAAATCTTCGTGCAACACTGGGATTAACACGTCGTCACCCAGTGGTTTTCGCTGAATACTATGAGGCTTGTCAGGGAGACTAGGTTTGGCGCAGTGTCAGCCCGTTCTCCACCAATCATTGAGGCGAGCAAGCGACAGCAGTCGGGGAAAACGAGTTGGCGTGGCGCCAAACCAAGTACCTCTGACATGCTCCGGTGTCTACAGCGAAAACGGTTGTAATGGCTGAATTGAACTGAACTTGCAATTGAGGTTACTTTGTAAAGACTGGTCTCGAAGAGCTCCTTTCCTCGAGGCTTGTAGACAAAAGTCTTCACCTCAAGTTTGGTAATCCCAATTTTGCGCAGAAAGTCAGTGAAACTGAGTCCCCCCCAAGTTACTACTGCCGAAAATTTTATCAGTTGATTGTCGGAAGGTGTTATTGGTTTGTCTGCCAAATGAACAGCTTGCTGAAAGCATTTAAATCAAGTGGCTCCATATCGCCCTTATTGATAACACCACTGTTAAACTTGGCGCTCGTTTTCAAAACATTACGCCGAAATCGTGAACATTTCGTGGACACATTTCGACTGATATTGCGATTTTATGACGTCATGGGTCAGAGATTATGAATAATAGATTGAACTTCTTGCAATCTTCCACTTATTCACAGCTAACTCTTATTGTTAGGAAACAAATGTAACCTTAGGAAACAAATGTAAGCGAGCGAAAGATCGGTTCACCTAGAATTAGGCGCTATTAGGCATACGAGGGGTGTTCAATGTATTCTCGGTATAGGTACGAAGGAAAAGGCAGAAAATTCTGAATAAAATTTATTTCTCAATGTAATCCCCGATACGATTGCTTGCTCAGGAAACTAACTTTTCAATACGCCCTAGAGAATATTTTTCCTCTTTGTCCCCAAAATGTGCTGCCTTCAGCTCTTCATCGTCAGAAAAACGCTTTCCACCAAAATCTTTTTTTAGGTTGGGGAACAAGAAGTAATCACTGATCATTTTCTCAATTTTCTTTTCATTTTTCTCATTTTTTTTAATCAGTAATCATTTTCTCAACATTGTCGCATCAGTCATTCTGGTCTTCTTTCACCAAGGATAACTAGAATAGCATTGATGATAACTAAATGAAATTTTGTATTTATACCCTCAGGGAGTGTCACCTATTGGAATGATTCGAATTCCTTCTTCACTGCTAAATTTCTCCGATACCGAAATACTTTGAACGGCCTTTGTATGTACAGTTGGTACCGTCGCAACCAGTCGGGGCGTTGTCACGAGACATGGATCAAGGCCACCGCGTGGCGTTTCCAGCAGTGGTTGTTTCACTCCCGAATCGATCGCTAACTGATCACATTGATAGGGAGGGCAACCGGGGGCGCGTTCATTCCGCCGCTCCTGATACCACCCCGATTTTTAAAAAGGTAAACTGCTTGTCTGTGGCTGCGTGGTTGTCTTGTTTTCTGAATTCCTGCTCCATCCATTCTGATTTTCTCTCATTTAGTTCTAGTTCTTTCTTTCGCGGGATTTCACGCGCACACCATTTTGCCGCCATTCCAGTAATGTGGGCATTTTGACGCTACAATTCAGAAACTTGCACTTCGCTTGCTACAATTCGGAAATTGCACTTTGCACGGAGGGCCCGCTTCAGCCACCCCAGATCCATTTTCCACAGGTTTTGGCTCCCTCTGAAGCTCATTGTCATATGGTTTCCACCTGTCGGAACTTCAAGCAAAATTCAATTAAGAGTTCTACCTAACAACCTCCTTGGCAGAGTATACCAAAAACTGTAAAGTTTTCAATTAGTGTGAAGGTCTTATGAAGAGAGAAGGTGGACACTATCTCTTTCATGGAATAGCGTCCCATTCAGTTCTGCGAGTGATGTTTGAGCCCACCGGAGACAGGTGTTCAAAAACTCAAATGGTAATTTTCTTGTTGAAACTTCATCTGGAGTCTATTGATTGCGAAATATGGCTTTCACTTTGCCTTATGGACCCCCCCCCTTTTTTTCAGCAAACTCTTCATAAACTTATATGTGGTTGCTCACAGTCACTTGTTCAGTGTGAAAATATGCGCTTGAGGCATCAAATACTCAATCAATGGATTTTAATCGATGAATATGAACAGTCACGAGAGTGCCTGTACTTCAACTGCTGTGACGGGATGATTTACTACAACTGAACATGGGCATAACTAGCACACATATGCATAGAATTTCCATTTTATAACGGCAATGGAAATCTTTGTCTGACTCATATTCTGGGATCATTAAAAGCAGGGCTCGTCCTTTCGTTGGTGAGAATTCTCACTGATTAGGACTCCCATAACCCCGAACTTTCTTCATCTGCTTGCCCGCGATTTTGCCAAGCATTCCCTAAAATTTGCCGTCGAACGGAGGGTAAGACAGCGTCCAGACTTCGCGTCGAGGTGCTGCAACGCGCGACGACGCGCTACAATTGCAACAGCGCTCCAAAGCTATAGACGCGAACTACTCTCTCGAAACATCGGCACCCATCAGTTCCCGTTTTCAGCTGCGATCGCTAACATTAATCGATCGGCTGCGGCCATGTGCGGCTGCATTCGTCCATAGCCTCTGTTGCCATTGTGTAGCGCGTTGGCGTGCGTTACAGCGCATCCTCGGGTGTTATCAGCGCGTTACAGCGCGTCGATGCGCGTCACCGTGAAGTCTGAACGGTGTGTAGTGCGCCTGAACAGGGAAAACGCCAACATTTGGAAAAGTCTTCCCAAGCTGGATACAACTCCCCGCTCCACCCTACCCCCCCCCCGTGACCAAAAGCAGCTTTCGAGGACTCCAATGCAAGACATACCCAGAATACGAGAATAATTAAAGGCAAACCTCGCGAGTGTACACATATTGTGCATAAAATCGTTCGCTAGGAAGGTGAGGATTTCGGTGAATGGTCGGAATATTCTCATGAAATTGCTTCCTAATGGACCGCAATGACCCCTCTCCCAGGCCTATCCTATTTTACAACATAGTCCATTAATTTCCATTTCAATAATTTTATTTGTCAACTTTTCCAAGCTTCCTCCTTTAGTTTTCCAGTTTCCGAGAAATTTCTCAGTTTTTCTCAGTATTCGGCAGTCGGCCTCGAGTTAGGGGAGGAAAGGTTGCACCAACCAACCACTACTCTTTCAAATAACGAGCATGCAGTTGTATGCATTATAATTCAGTTGTTCTGGAATGCCACCAACGAGTGGGGGGAACACCGAATTTGAATATTACAGGCACGGGGAATGGTGTTACTGAAACGCGGTGGCCTTTGCGGTTTGGCTGAGGTTCTTCATGGTTTTATATTTCTAGCACAATCTACGGTGTAGGAAACGGCCAAAAACACGTGAATTATGTGCTATCAGAGGTTCCGCTGCTCCAGTCGAGAAACTGACGCACTGGTTGAATTTCGCGCGCCCATCGCCGCGTGACACTCCACATTGAAAATTTCCCGCGCTCATCGTCGAACGGGCGTCGCGCGCGACGGAGTGGCAAATTACGATTCTCTTGTCCATCTCCCAGTCGCGATTCACCTTTAGTGCATTCAAACAGAGGATGGCGGGAAACTTTCTTCTCGCTCATCAGCGACAAGCTTGTCGCTGTGCAATAAACACTGATAATGTGATCAGTTCAATTGCTGAGCATGAATCTGTTCCTAGACGCTGACTAGTACTCATGTAGGACAACTTCGAGCACAGTGGTCTTTTTTGTAGATGTGATGTCTTGTTTTCGTTTTTAACAAATGGAATTGAGGCTTTTCCAATCAAAAACCCGGCTTAAACGATGAATTATTCAATGATGTCGAACATGGTGGTGCTTTGACGGACAGAATCGAAATGCTTTTTCCCCCCGCAGTTCGATGTTTGCTTGTCGGGGGAGGCGTGATTCGAACGAATGATTGAATGATGCTTTATCGTGTGACGATTGCACGATCCACATCATACATATAAGCCTATGGCTGGGGTGAGCGGCCGCTTGTTACTGGTTATGTTCGTTCTATAGCGGTGGTGAGTCTGTTCTTATTTATTTGGTGCTCTTTCCGTGGGCCAGGATGACGTCATTGATCATTTGAAGCACGTGGCCGGTCACGACTGCTGTCCCGTCACGACTTCCGTCTCTCTTTCTCCCGTCGCGCTTGTCTGGCGCGCCCATATCTTTTCTTCTTACACTGAGAAACGCTGCGCTGTAACGATGTCCATGACAATTCGAACGAGCAGGTTCTCGGGTCACTCGATTTCCTTAATTTCCTTCGTCGTCAACATTTCATTTCCATTCCCTTATAGGTTCCTCGCACTTTTCCTGTTTTCTATCCAAGACATGTTCTTTACCGCACAGCACTGCAATATTGTGAGAAGATTTGGCGCTGTCCGGCTTGGGAGGGGGTATTGCTGCGTAATTGCATGATTTAGCCTTTTAGGTTACAGATTTCATAGGCCTTGAGAAGGTGGCCTGAACTAGCTTTGTTGATCTTTTGGTGTCCGCACAAAGCCGATCTCTGGATACCCTTTACTGCCCCGATCACTCGAAATCGAGCCAGTTTTTGAGCGACTTTTTTTGACCGACGTGGACAGACTTGGCACAAATTTGTCTCCTGGGGTAGTTTAACCTCCTGAACCTCCTTACGAATATCACATCCGCTTAGCCCAAAACCTATTGGCGCCCGCCACAGGCGCCGGTGATTTGGGGTATTTTAGCGCGGGCGCCAGGAAGTTTCGTGTCGAGCGGATGTGATATTCGTGTTCAGGAGGTCAAACTACCTCAGAGGACAAATTGTTAGCCAATTCTGGAGAAAAAAAGTCGGTCAAAGACTAGCCATATTTGGGATGATTGAGGCAGTAAATGGTAAATTGTGCCACGAACTGAATTCAGTTCCATAGGAGGGGGGGGGTCATATGGTTTGACCGAATCCCCAACCAAATGTGCCCTGTTCGATGCGCCCCCCGTGAGTGATCACCGTCTCTTGTTTGTGTTTTTGGTACTGCTTCTGTTTGCACTTTGTCCTTCGATCAGCTGATTCCTCACGTATTACGGCAAAATAGACGAAAAAGTCCCTCAGACTTTTTCCTTCATTCTGTACTAGTTCGACAACTACAGCGAGACAGTACCATTGGGTCCACAGTCAGCAGTAGCTGACGAGGTCATGAAATGCATTCTTAAGATAATCGATGAAATAATCGCGAAATCAATGCCCACTATTTCAACCGATGCTTGCGCGATCTTCTCGCTTTCTCATTGATTGCATTTATGTTTCACAGCGATTCGTCCGCCCTTCACTTTCAGTGGTATGTTGCTATACAAGTATTGTATAATTTAGTTTGGCAGTCCAAAGCCCTTTGTTCTCTTTATGGAGCAGAAAGCTTTGTGAAGAGTCGGAGTGGGGGAGAAATACCAACGAATTGGGTTTAATTTGACGACTTGTTGGTTGGGCTTTTTGTTGTTTGAATCGCTATTGGTAGTGCTTCGTTTCTAGATAATGGGAGTTCGAACGCTGTTACACTGAGTTGAGCGGCGCTCGTGTTCAAAGACTGAAGATTTTTCGGTCGTAAAGTACAGGGGTTCGAGAAGTCAGTGTAATTTTTGGAGCCTATTGCGAACTTTTCCATCCCACTGATACGAAATAGGGTGTAAAAGCGTGGGTTTTTGAATCGCGTGCAGTCAGTTGTTATTTTATTTGTAGGTCAAATTTTGTCAGGATGTAGTTGTCCTCGAACGTGTAAGTCTGGTGGTTAGTAAGATTACAGTTAAAATCAAGCGTTGGTGTAGCATAGGTTCGCAGTCCAAGGTAGGGCACATGACCGCTGGGGATTTACTTGTTTTTAATTTATTTCGATAGCTGATTTTTCTTTTTTCACGGACCACGGACCTTATAAAGGGAGGGGATGGGGTTGTATTTGGTCAAGAGGAAGAGTCGTATTTGCCTTCTAGGAGAAATTTGCGGCGTTGGGGAACATTTTCCTCGGTTGTTGAGCGGTTTTTCCTGTTTCACATGTGCTACATCCTCGTGGAAAGCTGCGAATTCCTTTGGTGAAAGATTGAACCCCAAGACTGTCAGGAGAATCGTAATTCGTCGTGAGCGTCGAGTGCGGCGTCGCGCCCGCTAACGCATAGAAGTTTTGGGGTATTGTCCGAGAGTAGACAATGCATGACCCCTAATAGACAATGTCTACCATGGCCTTGTATACATGAAATCCTATTCTCCAGTCGAAAGGGTTCCGCAGATTAAGGAAACGTCGCGTCCATTGCCGCGCGCGACGAAGCGGCAATGTACGATTCTCTTGCCGGTCTCCCAGATTTTACAGGTCTCACCAGTTACAAGTTCCATCCAGATCACAGATCCCACCAAAGTAAAACCTGTTTAGTTAACAAGAACCAGAAGAAGAAACTGGTGAAAGCGTGAAATCCATCTCACCCCTCCCGTCCCCTGCCGTATGCCGAACAGCGCCCATTCTCAGATTCCTCATGAACTAAATATGTATCATGCGAAGTATCAGTTCGTTGTTAGCAGTACTTTTTCTCGCCTTATTTGTATGAGTTCATGGCTACAAAATGTCATCGGCATTCCAGGATCTAACTCGGAAAATGTCTGGAGATAGCTTTCCTCACTTTGGTACGGATGCTCTTCATATTGGACAAGAGCCCGAACAATGGGATATGAATCAGGCAAGATTTATTTCATGTTTATAAAGGAACGCACAGCGCATAAAAAATTCTTCTCGATCTAGGTAGACTCTACATCCTGGAGATGTAAGAGGCGAGACTCCGACGTCATTTGGCATGGCGCATGATATATTAGGTTGGCGGGAAAGTTCTGTCACTTTTTTCAAATTCTTTTTATAGAGAGGCGTGTAAGATCAAAATTGTACAGCAATGTTACTGCGGGGTCCTTGCCTGTTTTTGAGCACCTCATGGATGCATCGCTTCACAATGCAGGGAGGCGCGATACAAAGTTGGACATCATCTCAATCTTGGCTTGAACTCAGACTTTTCGAGGTTTTCTCGTAATTTCTCGTCCAGTAATGATTGATTACGGGAGGCAACTCGCAGTTAGAAGGAGCAATGTCTGTGCTACACCACTGCAAGGGGAGAGCCATCCAGCTCTATTGCATGAGGAACGGCTAGAACTTTTTTGGAAGTGCGCTGCACTATCAGAAGCATTTGGAGGGGTCGGTGGATGGTAGCGGATAACATTCTTGTCCATATTGCAGAAAGAAGAAGAAGAAGCAGGAATCAAGCGAGTGGTACTAATAGAAAGACCACTCTTTGATGTATAAGTGCTCACATTACCGTTCACCCCTCTTCAGGTAATGGACAAGTATTTTGAGTTCGAAAAAGTGACAGAACTTTCCCGCCAACCTAATATATTGGTGGGGTATTTCCATTCGGGGATGTCATACTGTCCTGTGTACTGGACAAAGACATGAATACAGTTATCCCAAAGCAAACATGTTCTACCAAAAGCGCAGCAGCCTTTAGTGAAGTACGCAGCCACGCCCACTCAATTTGCTGGATTTGGAGTGTACGGTTGCTATAAGCCCGAAAAGAAATGGTGTGATAAAATAGGCAATGAAACACAACTCGTGGGATAGATAATGGTGATAGGGTGTAGTGAAATTGAAGGAGTAATGACGAAGTTATAGAATTGGTCCAAAAGCCAGACTGTGCTTTGTAGTTAGGTTTCTCCTTATCTGCTGCCTATTCCGCCGCACCTCACTCTAGCCTTTACACATAACCCCTGCCCTATCTGGCGTTCATGAATCGCACTTTCTTTGTCTAGCTCTGACGCACTTCCGCATTTCATTGCCATCCACGTGAGTCCTTTGTCGGGTCTTATCTCTTGTAAACATATCTGAAAAAAATGAATGCCGAAGTTGTTCCAGAAATTTTATTAGCTGCTTCGCAGGAGGCTTTCATACAGTTGGTAATCGCTAGTAGACAAAAGGGGGAGGTGGAGGGCTAAGAAGCGACACTTTGCCCATAGCGTTCGCTCGCAATGTTCACGTCGCATATGGTGACGAGGGGCATAGACCTGAGATGTACATGAGTCTCCCTGACAGTCAGGTTCATCATCGTTGCCCTGAGATCCAATAGAGGCCGCTCCCATCGGTTCTGGGCAGTAAGGGTTGAGGTTAGAGCTTCAACTAGGTGTCTGCTACTTATTTGGTCGTTTTATTCCATCACCGGTGAAATAGACTCCATTGGCAAAGCTTTGTTTTATTGCTGCTCCTCTCTGCATGAGGTTAAGTCGACCAAGTGGAACTAATTGTTCATTTCCATGTGAAAGCTATACAATCACATGCTTTTGGCGCTTCTTTTTCTTTTTCATTTTCTTCTTCTTCTTCCCTTCGGGAGCAACAATCGTCAGTGTCTGATCTACGTCCATACTCTGCGTCAGCGTTTTGAATGTATGCCAGCGTTTCAGCGACTCCCCGCGAAAAGCTCAAGGCTCAAAACCTGGTCGCTCAGAACGCTGCCGTACGCTGGTGTACACTAGATCGATCTATACTCTCATAGTCGCACAAAACGCTAGCGTAGGCTCGAAACGCTCAAAACGCTGCGTACGCTCAAAAGGCCGACGCAAAGTATGAACGCACTACAATGTTTGTCGCAAAAGGCACTGTACTGAGCAGAATACTTTACTTCATCTCATGATAAGCGAACCAGAAACGAGTTCTTTGTTTTTACCTGCCATGCTGGCTTTGAAAATGCGAATTGCTTATATTGTTCAATTCGTCGTTAAAATTCCAGGTAGTACCTCCTATCTCATTGTCTACCACATACAAACAAGAAAGACCTGGTGAACCGAAAGGACACGACTACTCAAGAGCGGGAAATCCGTCGAGAGATGTTCTACAGAAGTGCCTTGCATCTCTTGAAGATGGCAAGCACTGTGGGTAAAATTTATCATTTTAATATGGGGAGAGTCTTCCTCCTTACACCAGCAATCCGAAATTTTAGGCCATGT
>MU931278.1:0-18324 GCA_036418165.1 Cooperia oncophora
CCGCCCCTCCCTTTCTTCATTGTTTCTCCCTTCTTCACTTCTCCCATCGAATGTTTAACCAAAGGCGGCCTCTAGGAGAAACATTTCTGGACAGCGCCAGCGAATAATTGTGGTTCTGTACTTTTGTTTGAAAGGTACATTGTGAACAAAGAAATAGCGACCATATCTTCAGATTCCGCGATCCAGAAGGTCCAGATGGTAGTGGCTACCTGCCAGTGGAACCAGCTGTGGTCGACGAGCGGTCAGCTATATTACAGGCGAGGTTGGCTTCACAGTAATTTCCTATGCTTGCTTTATTAATAAGTCTTCTATAAGTCTTATAGAAGACTTATAGAAGAGTCTTTTATCACTTTCGATTTTTTTAAAACAATATCGTTCTTCCCAGATATCAAGAATTGCTCGATCTGGCTGCTCAGCGTAAACGACGCCTGGAGAATAACCGCAAACTCTGCCAGTTCTGGTGGGATGTGGCTGATCTCGAGAACAGCATCAAGGATCAAGAGCGAGTGAGTGAAAACCAGAAATTTTAGTGCTGTGAATGAGAAGTTGTGATTTTTCCCCGTTTTTTTCAATGTTACCAGTGTTCAAATGGGTTTTTAGGTGCTCAGCTCCACAGATACTGGCAAAGATATTGTGACAGTATCACATCTCCTAGCGAAACATAAGAACGCTGAGAATAATCTTGGTGAAATTGAACGCCAATTAGAACAACTTTCCAAAGATGGTGATCAATTGTTGGCAGAGAATATTCCTGGTTCGTTTGACTTTTTTTGATTTTGCTTTATATCCTCGTAAAAATCAATGATAGAGGTCAATAAATTAGGTCCTGTGGCAAACGCTCTTAACTTGCCTAGGCGAAAGTGCCAATGCAAACTATTTTTAATGATTTATAGGGCTCTGTGCTATGAATGAAAATACTACAGTGAGGTGCGCAGACCGCTCGGGTTGCAGTATTTCTAGTGTCCGGTGATGAAGTGCTCTAATTCCTGATAAGTCATCCCAGGTGTAGGAAATGGCAACATTTCTGAAACCGGCTCAGTTCTGCTTTGGGGGGCATTTTCACTTTCGCTAGATCTTTTTGCCGTTGACTTTTGTGAAGCTACTAAATGCTACAGTAGTACCGTCACAAATGTTTACAGGACTTTACAAGTCCTGTACAGGCTTTGCTTAGTACCTTTTGCTGACCCCACCAAATGGAACTGAGCCCTGAATCCTGGTGTCGGGTCTGGTCAAAGTTAAGAACAGAGCACCATGAATCGTATCGTGAACTTCTATCTCTGTCACTTCCCCCTGGATACTGGGACTGCAAACTTGCAGTTAGGGTTTAGAAAACATTCTCAACGTTAAGCTTTTCATATTCAGGATCGGATAACATCCCACCACGTATCCAGGATATTCGCGATTATTTGAAGAAGCTTCGTGATCTCGCTAATGCGAGGCGCCAGAGGCTCGCTGGCGGTCTTGACTACTATCAGGTTTGTTTCCTTTACTGAAGTAGTCCATCTCAAGAAGTAGCCCAATAATCTAAAATCAATATTTTCATTTTAGTTCTTCACTCATGCTGATGATGTCGATGCGTATCTTCTTGATACTCTTCGACTCATTTCAAGTGATGACGTCGGTAAAGACGAAGGTACCGTGAAGCTGCTTCTGAGAAAGCATGACGACGTAACCGACGAGCTGAAGTCATTTGACACCCACATCCAGCAGCTCTATCAGAAGGCTGAGGCGCTACAGTGAGGTGTCGTTTTATCGTTTCTCATTGAATTTTTCGCTTGTTTCTGCATAATTTCTACTTAGTGCGGTTACTTTTTTTGGGGTGCAGCTCGACGGCTAAGGATTGGCGGTAGGAGGTATTTGTACTCCGCTTTCCCCATTGGAGGTGTTCGACGCGTGCGGGTACATCTGTGAATTTTGGTGTAGCCTGATAAGGTCGATACCAGCGAACGTTTATGGATGCCACCTGTAAATCTTTCGTAAAGCACGTGATATACGAGCTGCTTGCTAGGGAATGCTGCGAGTTCACAGTTTCCGATGGTGTCTAATTTTTCGCCCAGAGGTTTTTTTTATTTTACTTATTTTGCTGCTGTTAGTCTTACGTAACTTGACATTACCTTATCTCTTGACGTACCTTTCTGTTTCTGGTTTTTTTCTTTTCATGATAATTACAAGCCTATTTCCTGTGTTCAGGTTGATAAAAAGGAGAATGCGGTGATTCTACATTACTATCCTTAGAACAAGCTTATTTAGGGAATCGGTGCTATTAGCTCGGCTATTCCAACTACATTTTTTGCTTCTTTTGGAGGGAATAGTCTGAATAAGTTTAGATATGGTGCTAAATCACGATTTCGGGCGCCGAACAATGTGCCAAAGACAGCATATTTAGTAGTTGAATCAGCCTTTGGAGGGCATATTTGGTCAGTTTAGCGTTCAATAGCTATGATTTGACTGGCAAAAATCGCAACTGCATTTTTCTGATTCTTTGGGGACGTTGGTAGACCAATCACGAGTTTTCTGATATGAAGAGCAGTCCCAAAGTTCAGCTGCTAAGGAATATCGAGGCCTAATGCTGTTGGGAAGCGGGGTGTGAGGGGAGGCGGAAGCGTTGAGACCACACGGCCACTTCTGTGTCGTTCCTCCTGACCAAGGCTTAGCTAAGAGCGAGACCACCACAGCCACCGAAGAAGACGTCCAATCTCGTAGAGAAGACGCATCCTCTAGCAAACCTAAGCCTTGTTTGGGAAAGGGCGCTCCAGTCCCTCTACTATTTCCTCTGCCAAGTACGTCAAGGGCGGAAGCGATTTCTCGTTTCTGATTTTCTGAGGCAAGAACGCGAAATTCAGAGGGCAAGCCGTAGGCTAATACCTTAATGCTTCAGGGCAAAGTGCCACTTCGAGTCAACTATCTAGGAATTGTGGTTTGTGTGCAGTACCACGCCTTGCATATCTTGGTACACCCTTGGTTTCGTAGTGTATTCAATGTTGCTTCATAGCTACTGTCAGCCATTAATCTTTGTCGAAGTTTTGCTTTTGCCTTGGCTATAGGGCTCAATAAAGCACAATTTTTAGGCTCGTGAACATCCAGACATCAAGGAGCGACTTACTACGACGGTTAGGCGCAAGGCGGAACTTGAAGATCTTGCGCAGCTCAGAAAGCAGCGCCTTATCGATGCTCTTTCACTGTACAAGCTATACGCCGATGCCGATTCCGTGGAAGCATGGATTGATGAGAAGGTAAGGGATGTTGCTGTCAGTGAGTTGATGCTCATTTCATTGCTGGTATTATTTCAGGCCAAACTATTGGCTACTCTTGTTCCCGGCAAAGATCTTGAAGAGGTCGAGATAATGAAACATCGTTTCGATACGCTTGACCAGGACATGAAGAACCAGGAAGCTAAGGCATGTTTCCAAAATTACCCGTTCAAACTTCTCGCTACTGTTGAAAAAGTGTTCTGAAATGCAAGAAATTTAGGTTGGCACGGTGAACGAACTTGCTCGCCAACTGTTGCACGTGCAACATCCGAATGCGGATGACATTATGGCACGTCAAAATAAGCTTAACGCTCGTTGGGCTAAACTTCGCGATATGGTCGACCAGAAGAAAGCTGAGCTCGATCGTGCTCATCGTCTTGAAACTTTCAGGTACGTTTGCATGTCCCTGGGATAAGGACGCTCCGATATCTCCCTAGGGGTTCTCATTCATATGCATGCTCATTTTTTCTTCAGAATCGACTGCCAAGAAACAGTTACATGGATCGAGGATAAAACTCGTGTACTCGAAGATTCTGACGCTCTCACCAATGATCTCAGTGGTGTCATGAAACTCCAACGAAGGTAATTTTGTAGTTTCCAGCATATTATTCAACTGGCTGCGGTTATTATTCAACTGCAGGTATTGCACGGGTTCGCCACTTGCTAAGGTTGGGAGATGAATTATCAAATAACCTATTTCTAAGATGGCCTGCTGAATAACACGTTGATGGCGAGGAAACCTGTACTGTTTTACTGTCAGTGACGTCTCATTTGTTATTGTACCAAAAATGTGACGTCATTTACCTCCCACCGGGTTGGACCGCGTACTTACAACTTGTTCTACACCAGCACCTTCGTCTGATTTCCCAGTTATTTGACAAAATGATATTGAATTGCAGGCTTTCAATGATGGAGCGAGATCTCGGTGCCATACAGGCGAAACTAGATGCTCTTCATAAGGAAGCAGATTCCATAGAAAGGGAGCGTCCTTCTGAGGCTCAGGCCATCCGCGAGGATATCAAACGTATCCACCATGTGGGTTCTCTCGTTAAATTCTCTTTTGAAACGATTTTTGCCTACTGATAGGTGGTCCTCTTTATTCTCCCGAGTTCAGGTGTGGGATATTCTCAATAAGAAAGTTCGCGAGCATGAGGCGAAACTTGACGAAGCTGGTGACCTGCAACGATTCCTTCGTGATTTGGATCACTTCCAAGCGTGGCTTACTGCAACACAACGACAAGTGAGTTTGATTCAGTACTTACAAGCTTTCCAGAACTGGGTTTAGTTCATCAGGGACAATTCAGTCAAGGGGCATTCAAAGTAAATCGGGCTGGTTGTAAAGCTGGGATTGCCATAATGTAAAACAGCTTTCTTGCCACTGGTTCAGAGCTTTTCCCTCTTGAGGATACTGCAAGAACCTTCATATGCAGCCCTTATCCCTTCGGTTACGACCTCGTGGAAAGAAACTTTTACCTTCCTCCCCCGCTGTATGAATTAGCTGGGTCCTCGTTATTGACAGAGTTATTGTTATTGAAGGCAGAATACCCTATTTAGCGGTGTTTTGGTTTCTTCCCTACATAGGTCATCGGAATAACCACTTGCATCCATTTATCCTAAAAAGTGATCACGGATGCGATGAGCCTATCAGCAGATGTGCAACCCTGGCGCTCTTCAGCTCAATAACCAATAGTCGTTAGTTGAGAGGATGCAGCCTTGCTGGCATACAGTTCCCATCATTACGGACTGTCGGGGCGGCACAGCCGCGCTGCACTGACGCGACAGCGGCTGCGGCTCGGTGACGGCGAATCAGCTGATTTCGATGGAATTCGGCTGCGAATTCCCACTTTTTCAGCTCTTCAAGCTTCGAAAGTGGAAGGAGTTATTTTGAACAATTTTAAATTGTACTGGCTCTGAATGAATCTGAAAGAATGCAAGCCATTTAAATGCCTGAAATAAGGCAAAATACAAGGAAAAGAGCATAATAATAGACATAAAAATAAAGGAAATTAGAGCCAGTACAATTCAAAATTGTTCAAAATGACTCACCTTCCACTTTCGAAGCTTGAAGAGCTGAAAAAGTGGGAATTCGCAGCCGAATTCCATCGAAATCAGCTGATTCACCGTCACCGAGCCGCAGCCGCTGTCGCGTCACAGTGCAGCGCGGCTGTAGCCGGGACTTATGTAGCGGCACGGCTCTGATTGCCTACATTTGTGTGGTTTCTCTCATAGAGGTACATTTCTCGTGGGGCTGAGAGCCCACGCCTCAGCTGCTCATTACTCTGCAGATGCAGTGCTAAATGAAAGCTGCCCAAGATTGCCGTCGATAACATTCCTACCCTTTCAAAAATAGGGCATTTCATCGAGAAATCTGGCAGAATGGCGAAAACTGTTTCACTTTTCCCTTGCACTTTTTCCACATGGAATTGTATGCTTTCTCGGAAGTGCTTCTGTCGTAGTTAAGCTTGTGAAGGGAACAGTGATTTTCCTTTGCTTTTGAACTCTGCCAGTTTTCTCCAGGATAAAGCTTTCCACCCTGAACGCATATTTTCACAGGTTGCTTCTGAAGATGAGCCACAGTCGTTAGCGGAAGCAGAACAACTACTGAACCAGCATGCTGCCATCAGAGAAGAAATCGATGGATACGCAGAGGATTACAAGAAGATGCGTGCTATGGGAGATCGCGTCACCCAAGACCAGACCGATCCACAGTGAGTTTAGGGCATTTTATCCTAGAATTCTCTCTTTTCTGCCATAAGCTTCTATGATTTTTGGGCAGTGGCAAAAGTATATCGTTGTGTTTTCCAGGTACATGTTCCTCCGTCAGCGACTTGTTGGTTTGCAAGAAGGTTGGGAGGAGCTCCAGCGCATGTGGGATAATCGACAACATCTACTTAGTCAAGGACTCAATCTACAGGTTAGAACTATCCCTATCTTTCTTCCCTGAATTTGCGTGAGGGAAAAGTCCATCAAGTTCTTTAGATAGAGAAACACATGAGATACCATCATTGCAGATGTTCTTGCGCGATGCGAAACAAGCAGAAGTTATGCTGTCCCAGCAAGAGAATTACCTCACCAAGGACGAGGCTCCAACCAGCTTGGAGCAGGCCGAGAACATGCTCAAGAGACATCAGGTTTGTTGATTTGGAATTTTGCGACTGGTTTGTGAAGCGTCACATCCTTTCGTTCTGTTGCCATTTCCTATTTCGTAACTACACCCTTGCACTTTCAGGATTTCATGACAACCATGGACGCCAACGACGAGAAGATCCGTGCTGTTGGAATGTTCGGAGATCAGCTGTGCCAAGATGGACATTATGCTGCTGATAAGGTAGCACTGCTCTTGGAATTTTTGGGACGCGGTTAGGACTCCAGTTAGGTTGGGTGATCGTCGTGGCGCTTGACACGCGCATCACGGGTGCGGTAAACATGTGGATACCTACCTTGTTACCTTATTACCCTAGTTAGTTACCTTAAAACTCTATTTAGATCAACAATTTTTGTAATCCACTCATTTTTGGCTGATGCTTTGAATTGAACAAGGTTCCCCTAAAGGTAAAGCAAAACTTTTGAAACTTCCAAAAAAACTATTTCTGAAAGAACCTTTTGCACAAGGTCCTAGAAAAAGTGCAAAATTTTTCATATGCTCGTTCATATTGACACAGACACACCAACGATTGCAGCGCTAAACAATCCCTGTGAGGCTCCCCTCGTTGAACCTCACCGAGAGTCCTAACCTATGCCCATTTTGTCTTTTTACTTACTCTGAGAAAAAGCGGTTTGTTTTCTCCCGAAGAAAACGTGTTTGCAGATCCACAAGAAGGCTCGTAACATTGATGAACGTCGTGAGGCGAATCGCGAACGAGCACAAGCATTGCTTGCAAAACTCAAGGATGCTCTGGCATTACAACAGTTCCTTTCGGATTGTGAAGAGCTGCGGGAATGGATTGAAGAGAAAATGATTCGAGCTCAAGATGAGACCTACAGGTGAGGCTTATTAAGGTGCCAGGATATTCGTCAACCGCGAAGCTCCCCTTTCTCCTTATTCTTTCTCGTTTTTCTTTTATCACCTCGCTGAAGAGACACAGACAAATATATGCCTTTCCTTCACGGCGGGTGAAATTTTTATTGACAGATGCCTAGTCTTGTTCGCGGCGGATGAAGGGGCGTGTCAGGCGGATTGAATTGTGTGGTGCCGAACACGTTGTACACTAGTTGTTGAGGCGAGCAAGCAGTAAGACTGTATCGTGTCCTTTTCTCTACACCCGCTTCAACAACTGGTGGACGACAAGTTTGGAGCCGCGCTGAGCCCATCCCACCTGACACGCCTCTTCATCCACAGTTAAAAAGACCGTGACCGCTTGTTGGAACTATGTCGATTTTTTTTCTTTCTGAAGACTCATTGAAAAGGGTAAATCGCGATTTTGGAGCGTACTGTGCATACTACTCAAGCGTTTTTGAAATGTTGAATGCCTTCTTATTATTGCGCTACTGTTCAGAAAGCTTTTTCACACCAGCGAACTCTTTCCTGGTTCGTTTTTCGAATAACAACAGCTATAGTTTGTGATTTCAGAGATGCGAAAACGATCACGTCGAAGTTCGTGCGCCACCAAGCTTTCCAAAGCGAATTACAGGCGAACAAAGTGAATCATTTAATTTTATTTACAACGCTTTTTCCACTGAAATCTAGTTATTTGGTGTGTATTCCAGGAACGTCTTGACCAGTTGCAACATGCAGCTATTGACTTGGGCGCTGAGAAGCCCGAATTCACAGGCACCATAGACCCGCAAATAGTTGAACTTGCTCATCAATGGGAGCAGCTAGAGAAGACCACCGAAGAGAAGGGACAGAAACTGTTTGACGCCAACCGACAGCAGCTGTATGTGCAGAGCATTGCTGACATGAAGGTGGGTTTGTTAAAGATTAGAGACCGTGTACGTTGTAAAGAGGGGGGGACATTATTGTAAGGGGGTCCATTACTTTAATTGCTATAGGAATGGGCCAGCCAGTTGGAGAAGGAGATGGTGCGAGAAGACCAGCCCGCTGACCTCACCACTGTGAATGTCGCGATGCAGAAGCAACAGATGATCGAGACGGAAATGATTAAGAAGTAAGTTCACCGGCTCACCATTTGAAACTTAAGTGGTACATAAATTTTTTCGTTTAGGGCACAGCACATTGACCAACTGATGGAAATGGAACCGCAGTTGGAGGAGATGCATCCAGATGAGCTAGAGGACATTCGCGCTCACAGATTAGCTGTGCAGGAACAACTACAGAGGTAAGAGTTTATTATGAGATTATAAGCGACAGAACGGCTAGATATTGGTTTTCTCTCTTTACAGGTTACAAGCACCCCTTGGCGATCGCCGGCGTCAGTTGGAGCGCAAAAAGGCAGCCTTCCAGTTCGGACGAGACGTCGACGACGAGAAGTTGTGGATTGCAGAACGCCTCCACTTGGCTCATGCTAAACAGCTTGGAGAGAATCTACCAGATTGCCAGAGGTTGGTGTTGTTGTAGAGGAATAAATACTCTAAATATAAAAACAGGCGGCGCACAAATGACGCCCTCAGTTGATAAACATTTTGTCGTTGTGTTCCAGACTGCAGAAAAATGCACAGCTGTTGACAAATGAAGTCGAAAATCATGAACCCTGGATTGAACGAATCTGCAGTAACGGACGTGAACTTATTGACGCAGGTTTGTCATTTAAGCCTTCATAGAAATTGTTTTTGTCTTGTAAATCTTATACACCCACATTCGTTATCTTAATGCCCCCATTCAATGAAATAATTGAATCCTATTTTTATTGCTGTGTTAGTGGCTATGTATGATGTAAGCTGGCGGGGGTGGTGTAGTAACAAGTTTTTTGCTTGCCACACGCGGCCTTCTGATCATTTCAGAATCGCCTTCCGCTAAGCCTTCTACCCTCCGGGATCAGCTGAACCTTCTAACACTCCAGGGCCCATCCTAGCCGTCTACACTCGAAGGATGGCAAATTTTTACTAGATTTGTCTGGGGAGGGGGGGGGACGAAAGGCACTGACTTGTTCATGGACCAGCTCCCTCAAGGCATTGTATTATAATAGTAAGCTGCTGCGATTTCAACTGAAAGTAGAGTGCGTGGCGCATCCCGTTTTTTGACGCTGATCACTGACGTTGACGCTGTGTTCTTACGATTTCATGTCATACTAAATGAGTCTGCGTCATAGCGTTCTAACTCCACGCTCCCTGCCCGGCACTATCATTGAGGGATGGAATGTTCTTCATACCTAAGTACTTTCCTCTTCAGCTATTGTTCTTTGATGTTTACATTGGTTTCGTACAAGTTACAGCTGTCATTATCTTACCAGCGCCCGCCGATGGTAACCTGATTTATTGGGAACCTTGATCGTTTCCTGTAATAATGAAATATTGTAGTTAACATCTGTTTGGTTTTCGTTCGATGACAACAATAATTGCTGAGCAAGACTTTTTACAGGACATGAAAACTCGGCCGCTTTCGAGCAACGCATCGCTGAATTGCGTGACGCATGGCAAGAACTAAAGGACGCAATCAAGGACAGAAAAGACAGGTAACGGCGAAGAATCTCCACCTGCTGTTTCCGTTGCAATTGTGCATTGTCGTGATGTTCCTGTGTCACAGATTGGCGGAAAGTGAGAAAGCCCACCAGTTCCTCTACGATTGTGGAGAGGCCGAAGCTTGGATGAGCGAACAAGAACTTTACATGATGCAGGTAATGTGCATAGAAGCCTTTGTCATCCTCTTGTTCTCGTTAGTGGTTGCTCCTTTTCATGTGACTTCTATAATATATTGAATCGAGTACTTTTCTAACACTCCTGTTTCTGCCTCGGGCTGCTTGAAAGTGATATTTCTCTTTCGTTCCATGTGTTCTCATAGAACTTCCATTGCAGGACGAACGTGGGAAAGACGAGTTCTCTACACGGAATCAAATCAAAAAACATGAACGTCTCCAATCTGATATTGACAAGTTTGCTGACACCATTCGACAGCTGGCTGCTAAGGCGCAAAAGTTTGTGGATGAACGAAGTCCGCTCAGGTAAATAAACGAAGGTTTTCTCGTATTTCTTTCTGTGCTGTTCGAATGGTTATCTTAGAGTTTTCGTTTTTAGTGACCAGATCGCCTTGCGACAATCGCAGATCGAAAAGCTGTACGCTGGTCTTCAAGACTTGTCTAAAGAACGTCGAAAGAGACTTGACGAGACACTAGAACTCTATGCACTCCATCGTGAGATTGATGATCTGCTACAGTGGATTGCCGACAAAGAGGTAGGTGGTGGCGCAGAGTATGTTCTGAGCAAAATACGGAATCATTCGCTTCAAGGTGGTCGCTGGAAGTCAAGAGAACGGTCAGGACTACGAGCACGTGCAAATGCTGCAAGAGCGATTCCAGCAGTTTGCACGCGACACCGAAAACATCGGATCGGAGCGAGTGGCTCGAGCCAATGATGGGTGTGATGCGGTGAGTTTTGCAGTTCGATTACATGTTACAGAACAGTTTTCAAACCTTTGACTCCGGGCCTGATGTAGCACTGATACGCGGTCTGGTACATCCTACATCCAGAGGATGGGCAAGGCTTGGCGGCGCTCTACATTTGGAATTGGCCGCTACTGGTTGGGATGTTGCCGCTTTGGGACAATCGTGATCTTGTTGTCCGGGATGGTAGTCGTCCGTAATGGCAACTTAACACTTCTGCGCCATGTTCAAGGTAAGCAACCGCGCTCTTTCCATCTGTGGGACCCCTTAACAGTGAGCGCCTTGGATGACTTTGTCGGACGTCGACAACCCCAATCAGCGATTCGACGTGCAATCAATTCCCGACTAACTCTCGGCAAGAGCACAGGAAATCATCCTACGACGCTCCAGACAACGTCATGTACACACGCATTTCCGCTTGTAAGCCGGCGGAGTTACAGAACGCGGTTGCAATGGTTGCAATTCACGGGCCTCTAGCTTCCTTATCTCGCCATTTCGAGTGACGAAAGTGGTATATTCTCTGCGAGTGCGGACAACGATGCCAAATGCACGGAGGCATTTCGCTGATCACTTGATCGCGGGAAGTGTCTTCAATAGATGAGTTGCCGTTGACGTCAAAAAACAGGTTATTGACATGTCTTGAGACTTCGTTGTCAATGATGCAGTACAAGTTTACTCGTAAACGAGTTAGTATCTTGCCATCCAACTCTCGACAGGTAGCGGACCTAAGTTACATCTGCTCCTGGTCTTCTTCTATGGGTGGGTTTTCGCTCTCTCAGTGACTTATTCATGTGACTGCGGCGACATGATGTCTGCAAACTAGATAACCCTGCAAATAATGTGCTCCTTGAAAGAGTTTTGAAATTACTTGTGTCAAAAAGGAGAATAAACGGTATCCCCTGTGAATTAAGTGTTTTTTTTATAGTTGATTTCTGTTGGTCATACGGATGCGCCAACGATTGCTCTATGGAAGGATAGCCTCAATGAGGCGTGGGAAAATCTTCTTGAGCTGATCGACACTCGTGCCCAAATGCTGGAGTCAAGTCGACTGCTACATAAGTGAGCCCCCATATTTTGCCATTTCGTAATCTCCAATATTTCATTTGACTTCAGGTTCTTCCATGATTGCCGTGATTGTCTTTCACGAATTCTTGAGAAGACTCATGCAATGCCTGAAGATTTGGGACGAGATTCCAGCAGTGTCGGTGCCTTGTCTAGGAAACATCAGAACTTCTTGAAGGACATCGATGCAATTGGAGAACAGGTTTGGAATAATTAATTTTCATTAATCTTTCTTTGTTTTTCTAGGCTGTGTTACACTTTGCGGCCACCAGCCATTTCATTATTGCCCTATTTTATTTATTTTAGCCTTTCCGTTTCCTAGTTACCAGAAAGTTTCTGAATCTGAAAACTGTTAAGGTGGCTCAAATTGAACGTGATGCCAGCGAGCTTCGTGATGGCTATGCTGGCGAGCGAGCCCTGGAAATGTCTGCACGTGAATCGGAAGTTGTGAAAGCCTGGAGACATCTCCGAGGATTGTGCGACGCTCGTACATCTCGCCTCACGGATACATCCGACCTGTTCCGCTTCATGAATATGGTCCGGTAAGTGAAGAACTAAATCTTTAAATTTTTAAATATTTTTTGGAATGTTTTCGTTGCGGATTCCTGTAGGCCTGAATCTCTTCTTACTGCATACTGTTATCCACTGGGAGTCCTTATTCATGGCGCTTCTGAATTCAAACGTTTAGTGACCTTCTATTGTGGATGGATGAAGTCAAACGAGAGATGACAAGCCAAGAACGACCAAAGGATGTTAGCGGTGTTGAGTTGTTGATGAACAATCACCAAAGTTTGAAGGTAATATCTTTTCAAATCTCTAAACTGCTTGTTTCTCTGAACTGAGAGGCGTGTGAAAGGTCCACGTTGCGGCGACCATGCGAAAGCCGCGTTCCAAGTAGTCACATGCGCGGAATTTGCACCAGAATCTAAAGTTGACTCATTGAACACCCTGTGCATTGGTTGCAGTACATGTTTTCTCCGCTTTTTCCCCTTCTTTTTTGATCGCCCACTTTCCTTGCGTAGGTCATAACACTTTTCATGGATCAAAATTGCTCGGGTTACTTTCTCTTCTAGTCAAGGCGTTCATTATCTTGAGGCAGCGTTCAGACTTCGTGAGGACGCGCTTTAACGCGCGGCGACGCGCTACAACTCAACATCGTTCTAATCCTATAGACGCGCTATTGATCGGCGTCGGCTGCTTGTGTTTTGAGAGGGTGTAGTACAACAGAAGGGCAGATGCTGCCTTTACACAATCGTTACTAGACTGCGTGATCGGGCGGTGCATACCCTCGTGTTCCCCCATCCTCTCTAATTACGCAAGCGCGACGCCGATCGATTCGTCTATAGCAGAGAGTGCTGCTGCGTTTTAGCGCGTCGCGCGCATCATCGCGAAGTCTGAACGCTGCCCAAGGTGGAATGTTGCAGAATGTCATCTAGCAAAATCGCTCCGGCAACGTGGATCTCACGCACGCCACCCTTTTGAGTTATCTTGAAGGAAGTTAATACTAACTTATCAGGCGGAAATTGATGCTCGAGAAGACAATTTCAACGCCTGTATTTCACTTGGAAGGGATTTGTTGAATCGGAAACATTACGCATCCAGTGAGATTGAGAAGAAATTGATAAAGTTGACGACAGAACGAGCAGAGATGATGCGACGATGGGAGGATCGTTGGGAGTATCTGCAGCTTAGTAAGTTGAAGTTTCCGAAATGCTCTTATCGTTAGAAGTTGTTTTATCATAACTTTGATCTTGTATCATTAATTTTAGATAATTAGCAGTGGAGAAATAAGTTATCACTATTTGCAGTTCTCGAAGTTTACCAATTCGCCCGAGATGCCGCAGTTGCGGAATCTTGGCTTATGGCACAAGAACCGTATCTCATATCACGCGAATATGGACGAAGTTTGGAGGAGACGATAGCCCTGATAAAACGACACGAAGCCTTCGAGAAATCGGCGGCTGCGCAAGAAGAACGATTCCTTGCTTTAGAAAAACTCACTACGGTCAGTTCTAGTGAAGATTATACGTCATTCTATTTTTTTCGTTTTGTTTGGATTTTTTTCTGACTGTCTCACATTTCTGTGGTGATGAAGTAGACTGAGCCTTTGTGTAAATTTTTTGTTTGATCTGTGCGGGGCTCTTAATCATTCAGATACTTGAGTTGCGTTTTACGTGCTTATCAATAGAAAAATCTGATCAACTCTTGGTGGCAAAGCTTTGGAGAGATCCATGATACCAGGGTGATCTAAGTCAGCTTAATAGTTATAAGTAATAATAATAATATTAGTAATCGCCAAGTGCTGCTCTATATAAGCCTTGGCGTTTCGTTTCAGCGAAAGCTCCTTCATCAGAGCCTGAAGGGGTCGAAGCAATTCTCGACAATCCTACTAAACGTTTCTATTACCCTTCTGCAGTTCGACACCGAAACGGATCACCCAAACATATGCGTAACCTAGTCCGATGTTCAACACCAACAGGAACCTGGCTTCTGGGGCAAATTGGATTGTCCATCATTAGGGGTGGAAAACCAGCCTTATTAAGTGTTTCGGTTCCCGCATGGTAGTCAGGCACTGCTCGCTAAGGGTCATCTTTGGACTGATGACCTGGATCCAAAATACGGATTTTCCGCGCAGTGGTTTGCACCTCTCGCGCCAAGATCTCAACCGCGACCCCACCAAAGTCTTCATTTATCATGGGATCAAACAATACGGGCCTCTAAGGCAATTGACAAGCATCACCTATTTTGCTCTCTCGTTGAACCGCCTCTTGATTAGAGCTATAATAATAATAATAATAATAATAATAATAATAATAATAATAATAATAATAATAATAATAATAATAATAATAATAATAATAATAATAATAATAATAATAATAATAATAATAATAATAATCACGAAAAGTCTCTTTTGAGAAAAATTACCGCGATATGGGAAGATTGTGTCGATGTACCACATGGGGGATAGGGCATTCAAAGACTTCCCGTGCAAAAGTGGGGTTGTGGAATTTTTCCTAAACCCAGGGAGCTCCGGAAATGGGGGGGGGGGGGCAGTTTTGTGCAAAGACAGTTTCCCTGTGGTAATCACAGTATTGCCCAAGGGATCCTCTACATCCTCCAGATATCTCTGCTAACGCATTTCATGGAATTAGAACTCTAATACTACAAGTTAAACATGGAGAATAAGTGGGTCGTTTTTTGTCCCTCTTCTACTCGTCTGCCATAAATGATAGATGTTATTCCAGCGATAGTTCGGGACCATTCTATGGAATTAGACCTGGAAACATTTTGCTGTTGTTTTTTTTTCGAATTGAATTTTAGAACAAGTTGAAGTCAGACTGACAATCTTCGATTCCAGTTCGAATTGAAAGAAATGCAACGGCAGGAAGAGGAGGCAGCAAGAAGGCGTGGCCATCTCGGAAGTCCGTCACGATCACAACCTCACGAGTCATTCGGCGCAGATCCTGACGGTATGATTCAACCTGTGATTTTTCAAAGGCGCTGCGGCGCGCAGCGTTCTCGTCCTATTTATACCTATACCATCTACTTAATTACATTTTTCTCCCTCCCCTGATACAGCTTAGGTTTTATGACTTTCGCAAAATTTCGCTTCTCAGCACCAGCTAGTCACATGCATGTTTTCTGCTTCTATCGTTCTCCTAGTTTGCCACTTTGCCCCAGTGAATCCAGTGAAGTGAATGCATGATCGCACACCATGAAATTGGGCCGTTTAAGAAGTCGTCCAGCTCACTCATTTTCCATAAAAACTGAGCGGGACGACTTCCTGGATGGCAAACTTTCACTTGAGAATGATTTCATGTATTGTGACGTGGTGTGAATTTGCAGACTTCAATATGACGTTGAGCAGTGTCGACAGCGGTGGAGCGCCGAGAAGTAGCACATTGGGTTAGCTTCTTCATAAAATGCTGATTTTGTTTTCATTTTCTTAGACAAGAAATATAGGGGAGACAGTTGGGAGGGAAAGCAGTCTCGTTGTAGCCTGAATCACTGAGGCAACTATTTCGGAAAGGGTTTCGGATGGTGCGGCTGGTATTAGTATTGGCCCTAATTGTCACCCCACTGTGTCCATCTACGCCCTGTGGGTGGAAGGAGAATCGTCCATCCTATTTTCCATTTTGACTAATAGCAACTAAGAGCAATGCTCTTTCTTTCATCCATACTAATACCCTTCTTCGAGTCGCGCATACCAGCTAGTAGTCTTAGCTAGTTGACTCCACACAGCTTCAGATCAGGTCATTGCGCTCTATGCCCCATACCTTTATTTCACGGTCTAATCTCAATATATCCGAAAATTTATCATAGCTTCCTGCAATTCCAATTTTCGAAGATTACTCATTATTCAACGGCTTTAACTGCTGAATAATGATTGTCACTTGATAATAACGTCAAAACTTGAGATGGAAGGGAGGGATTTTTTGACTGTCGATTTTTTTGGGTGAGGCCAGGAGGTACGCAGTAAATGATGTACCGTCTTGTTCACCACCGTTGGGGGCGTGGCAGGGAGTACGAGTTTAGCGTGCCGCCAGCTCGTTCTCCACCAGTTGTTGAAGCGGGTAAACGATAGCGACTGGTGGAAAGCGACTGGCAGGATCGGCCGACACGGTCACGTCGCTTGCCGAAAGAAAAAAAATGAAAAAAGGGGCTGGCGTCGCGCCAAACCATCTCCTCTTGACGCACCTCATCATCCAGAGCGAACAAGGCTGTAGGATGGCATGAAGTTTATTTGAAGCCAAAGTGCTGTGTCAATTCAATCAGCTTGGAATACTAGCTGGCTCGCACTCAGTGCCGTGAGTTGGATGTCCTGAGTAATCCCCAGGAATGCTATTTTAATGAACTCATTGACTAATTCAGTTGGAAGAATACCAGTAGGCTGTTAGACCATCTTAGTTTTCGGAATTCTAATACCTAATTAATCTTCCGTTAACTTCCCAACCCCATAAATCCTGGTTGTCTTCCCTACAATCTTGCGTTACTTTCTCTAACACCTCATAACCAAATCTATTTTCGTACATTACCAAAGAGTGATTTTTTTGTCGTTGTGTTGCTTGCTGTTGTTGTGTTGTGATAGTGCAGCCAGGTTGCAGAACGCAGTCGGCTGTCCACTGGTGAAAGTAGTGGTTGGCGAATGTCACTCGCTCGTGCTCCTAAGTTCGATTCGAGGGATCCGCGTGGTAAGTGGAACGGTCTCTGTGACCAGTTCCGTTTTGTTGAATTTCTTTTACAAGAGTGCTTGTGAGTGTAGTTTGTTGAGTTGTTCGTTACATCAAAGATGTGTGTGGAGTGGGCGCTTACCAGGCTTGAGCTTTTCGTGACTTGGAAACTTGGAATGTTAACAATGGAGTTTGAATTCGCGTGCTCCACACATCGTTTTTGTTCAGTTTGATTTGTGACACTCACGCATAGAAAAACTTATAGTTTTACTTCTGTTTTTTTTTCTAATACATTCGGTTCCGATTGGAAGTTCTACGTTGAAAACCTAATCAATGGCCTCCCACACAGGCTCCTTTAGCTTGATCACATAGCGGTCCTATCCGTTGAAGGGTTATGGAAACATTCTGTGATAGTCTGGTGGGCGGAGAAACCGCTGAAGACTTGCAATCATTTGGCCTTTCCATTTATCGTAGAACGAAAGGTGCAGCGGTGTGGAGGACCCGATGTGAGCCTGTCTCTGTGATCGCCTAGTTATCGTGGAATATGCCTTCCAGGAATGGCCTTCTTCCGTCTGCTTCCTGAACTCAGCCGATGCTTTTGCTCTTGGCGAGTTGGGCTTCGAGGTTTTGATGCCGTTGGGAACGTTGTTGGGCAATTTAAAGCAGATAAATGGGAGGTGAGATGGGGACTGGAAGGGGGAGGGTGTGCCGCAGGAGGAAAGAATTAGAAGGGAGGCTCGTATTTTGCAAAAATTTTCCCTAACGGCAGGACCTGTCCTCTTTGGTGCATGTCACAACTTTTTTGACATCCATCACAAACAGGTCCTCTCCGCTCTGGCCTGCAAGTTCTAATCGGCCGTGTTTCACGACCGTTGCGGGATCAAGGCTACTAACAACCCTCGTCTCTTGTGGAAGTATGCCCATTCTTTCCATTTCTTCTTTTCTCGGTGTCTGGGAATCCCTGTAATCGCGGATTCGCGTTTGGCGTATATTTCAGCTATTCTAAACAGGTCGAGCCATAAGTGTAGGCGACAGAGTACCTGTCATCGTCATCTCATCCATGCAGTGTGCTAACGTTCCCTAGCTTCCAGTCAATACAGATTGTCGGAGTGTATCCCTTTAGAGCCCCGTGCCACTATTCGGAAACGTTTCTTGGCTTTTAGCTAACTGACCCTAAGGTGAGTAATTCTTCGCCCAACGCCAAGTGGTTGACCCATCCTGGAAAACTTTTGGCAATGTCGGAATTGTGTGAACAGGCTCCCGGATGATGCCCTACCTTTCACATAATTGAAATATTCAATTTCACGAAGTTTAAATCTTTGCTCATTAGTTTTGAAGAAA
>MU931280.1:0-14801 GCA_036418165.1 Cooperia oncophora
AATATTGATTAGCAATGACGTCACCATTCAAGGGGTTTGGAAGAGGAAGGGGCAAAAAGGGCACTAGTTAGCCTCACCCATCTCCGAAATTAGCGCTGGATTTTAGCCGAAAATTTCCCAATAGATAGCTCTGGTGAAAATTTCGGTGCAGTTAGGTTTGGTGGGGACACCATGTGGACTCTGCTAGGCTTTCACAAGCCACTTTGTGAGGACTTCTAACTTCTTGTGAAGTGCCAAGGGCCTCTCCAAGCCGAACAAGGCTGAATTTGGTCCCCAATGGTAATTTAACATCCTTAACACAAATACCACCACCACTGGGCAAATTTCCAGCATCCGTGCTCTGAACGCCGCCGCCAAATCACATCGAAACACCAAATATGCTGAGAACAGGTCCCTAGTACTCTGACCTTTTGAACACGAATATTCCATTCGTTCAAAGAGAAAAGATTCGGTACGAATGCTGGGAGATCTGGTGCCCAAACTGGACCAGAACATGTGGTGCGGGTGCCTACCCAAATTTGCCCCTGGGAGGAAATTCCATCAAAATGTGTCCGAAGAGACCTCGAAAAGCGGGGCAATAATGAGAAAACACCGCTCAACGAAGCAATTAAGTTGACGTTTTGCATCTGCCTCTGTGAGCCACGAGATACTCACCAACAGACAAGTCTGCAGCCAATTACTCCTGCCGGAAGGCGCCGAGTACTTGATTGGACTAATAAACGAGATCCATTCTAGGGACTGTGGGAATGACAGCGGCGCTATTGCCTTTTTGACTCAAGGCAGCGGCTGGCGGCCGCCTTATAAACGTTTCCTTCTGCTCTCAACTTTCTCCGTCACTAAGCGTTAACGAAACGGAACTGAAACTGTAAAATCTTGCTGTACTTGTACTTGTTTACTGTAAAATCAACAAAAAGGGACATTTATTTACATTTTGTAGGCGATGATGTATGCTCCTGAGTTCCACACAGTAACTTCACTGCGTAATTTATTCGAACGTAGAGGTGGCCGCACCTTGGTAAGACCCTGTTGGGACAAATGCTATCAGCCTTGCATGACCCAGGGTCAAAGGCAGTTGACACGATAAATCCCTAGGACGAGTAGGATTAATACGCCTGGCAGTACCAAGTTCAAGCGCAGCGCCTTTTCCAACGAAAGTGTTCTTGTAAGGCCCTATCAAGCTGCAACATACCGATCTGGACCCCCACAAATGGACGACCGTACCTGGATGCTTCGCTATTGTTTCATTCGCTAAGTAAAATATGAAGCGAAGGGATGGGCATGAAGCAGCCGCGGTGCTGCATGGATACCTACCGCCGCGGTTATTGGCAAGATGCCTACGAGAAACTCGTCCGAAATTACTTTCTGAGTCATGAAGACTGAAGGCTTTTCCTTCGCAGATTTTTTGATCTTCTTCGTTTTTTCGCCATTTTGCCCACTATATAGCACCCTGCTAGCATTTCAGACAGATTACTAAATAATCGAGCGATATGCCTCTGAAGCTTGGGAAGCGAAAAAAAACCTCATCGAAAACCCATGCTACACCTTGGTCAAATGAAGTACGTAGCCATACGCCTACTTATTGAAGAACTGCTTTGAACAGTGTCACAATAATGCTGGGTTATGTGCAAGAGGGTTGTTTGTTCCCCGTCAGGACTCGAAGCTCGACCTCATGCTTGCCAGGATTGCACACCAGGATGGTAAGCTTGAGGTCCAGCTCGAGGCTTTGAGTACTGATTTTGCTCATGCCTTCGAGCCATAACCCAGAATTCAAGTGTCAACCTTCGGATAGGAGCTACAGCGATAAGCAGCAGTTGTCATAGAAAAAACAAGTGGTGATAACAGTGTGGTCAGTGGAATGAAAGGGTTTCACTATCACTCCTACTATCAGGGGAAGCACTAACAGTGAAGTGAAAGGATTTTTACTCTCAATTTTACTAGCACAAAAGCTTGTTCTCCAAACAGAACCGCGATAGAAGCGCTTGACAGAAGCTAGTCAGCCCTTAGCTTGCGCTGCAGATCATCCCTGATTCAAAATTCGGGAAACATTTTAACGGACATTTCGCCCCTTGAATGGCTCTGAGAGTCAGCAATTAGTACGCTGGAGAATATGCCGAGATCTTCCTTGTCAGCTGAAAAAAAAAATTACGTCGTTTCTTAGCCTTGGGAAAAAGTTTTCAGAACAGAGAACCTGGGAAGGGGAATCGAATTTTATGACACATTCCCCAGCCACAGGACAAGTCCCGAAGAGAAGGGAAGTTAGTGTCAAGGAAGAAGTTTTCCTTTATGCCAGCCACACCTGACCCCGCCAAGTTGACTATGGAAAAAACCCTCGGAAAATTCCAATGGTGATTTCTGATTGATCAAAATATCACTGATAACCCATCAGTGATAAGGCAATTTTCGAAGGGACGTCAGTCTAATATAACGTCTCTAATAATCTCTGACGGCTAACAACTGGCACTATATCACTGATAACACCTGTCAGGTACGGCGAATGCGTAAATGACGCAATCCCGGAACTCAGGCCAAAGAACGCTCTGCAAAGAATGGCGGCGACAGAATTTGTTTAGTCTGATGATGAGGTGAGACAAGTGAAAAGAAAGGTCATTGTTCGAGTGGAATGAAGCGCAGCTGCGCAATTCTCCGCTTGAATGTGTCCATGTCTGCAACACGTGGCTTGGGACAAGGCTGGTACAAAGCAAGTTCTTTACAGCTCATTTTGTTCACAAACATTACCAAAATCAAAACAAGGGCGCCACTACTTTTAGAGGGGCATTCAAAGGACTCAGACTGCACTTGACGTCATTCGATGAGTTACTGTAGTACTTGATATCAGTTTATCCATCCCGGAAGTGATTCCCCCTTTCGGGCAAAAGTCCCATCCTATTCCGATGATTACAACTTAGCATAAGGATTCATTTGAATGCCTCGTCAAGATTAGCGCCATGAGGAATGGGGCACCGCATTCCGAGCGCCCAGAAATCCTCCGTGAATCGCTTCCGGACTTCGAACTGCGATAACTATATGAAGGTCTTTTACTGCCCATTTAAAGACAGCTCCCGCGATAAAAGTCTCATGGATAGCTGCTTTCCAATTATGAAACAGTAGCTGATAAGTAATCTCCCAAAGAAGAAAACAGGCAAGAAGCGTCCTCCAGAACAACATAAACAAAATCGCTCCCTCACAGTCACACCTCCCTGCGGTCTCTGTGCAACCCCTAGCTCACAAATCTCTCTATCACATCTCGCAGTAGTTGATATCATCCAGTGCAAAAAAAGAATACAAAAAGAAAACAACAAAAACGCAGAGGAAAAAACTCTTGGAAGGAAAAAGGAATTTTATCAACGCGGTGTCTGAATTTGGGATTACGGTAGCGCACGTTTTGTGCGTCGAGGTTTTGCATCACGAAAATTGCGTCACTCGTGCTTTTTACGCGTTTCACCTCGCGAAATGAGTTGAATTGAATGTATATACCTCCAATGAGTAAACTGTAATAAAGGGGAGCAGAATTATCCATGGCATTAGCAATGCCCGCCGCCCCGACTAAGAACAACTGAGTGGCCTCCGTCGGAGGACATCTAGCAAGTAAGGCGGTCCAACTGAGCAGGCGTTAGAACTAGAACTTACAGCGGCTGTAGCTCGCTTCTCGCTCGCTGTGCAGACGAATAGAGTGGGACAGTCTCTAGCTTGGGGGCTGTACTACTTGCACAAGGAAGGACGACCATGTACTACTCGAGCTGTCTGTCTGTACTACTGGGCTGTCTTTAAAGGTTATAGTCGGCATTGGAAGGGTTATAGCGAAACTACAAACGCTTTACGAGTTGGGGTCTTCTCAGAAAATGAGTTGACTCTCAATTCTCAAATCTATTCTGTTCTTTACCCCCTGAGTGCCCATTTGCTCGAAGTAGGAAATAAATAGCAGGATTAATCATGGGTCCGCACGTCGCCAGTCGCTGCTGATTCTCCTTTTCGGACTGGCTGACTCGATTTTCATAAGGAATTTTAGGGAGAATGGCGAATTCCTTTGACAAAAGTCGGGTAGTATTCTCAAGTTTGCGTGGGTCCTGGAGGCATTTGGGGAGTCGCTAGTTCTATGGGCGGAGTCGGAATTATCACTGTGCTCTGTTCATCGGTATATTGCGCGTTTTCGAGACGAGAAATAGAGGATAAGTGCAGACGATTGGGGCACAACGGTGAATTCAGCCCCGCCCATACGACGAGCGTGGACTTGCGTCTTTGAATGTCTTTAATTCCAAGTAAATGTCGAAGCCACGGCCATACCGTTCTTTATCGAACTGTCGATGAGGGTATGAATAGTGAGCTTTCCACGAAAAAAGTACTCCTGGAAAAGTACAGTAGTGGGTGTGAAATCACTGAGAAAGTCACGATCAGAGAAACCAAACATAGATACAGCGGAGGGTCATTCTAGAGGAATTCTTGTCAGTAGGATTCCATTTAACCTTCTGTCTGGGGCGCAGCTCACGTGCTGAAAGGAACTGCAGAAGCGCGGCTATGTGGGGGCACTGAATTGTACTCATCTGAGCTTGTTTAGGCCACCTTGGGGGAACCTGTAAACTCATGTACTCACTGGCACCATTTTGCAGCTTCACAGGAATTTACAGGTCTAATCGAAACCAAAACTAGTTAGTTAACAGGACCAAACAAAACGAACTAATGGTAAATTCCCCCTCCAAGCCGAACAACGCCGAGAGATTCACTGGTTTTGGCATGGAATTTGCACCATTCTGAACTGTATCGATGTTCTTTTCTAGAAAGATGGAGTTTCTCAGGAAAAAAGCGAGATATATCGGTGAAATAAGATTCTTGGCTTGAACGAGATCGCGCTAGAGGCGGCTATGAGGGAGGAGCCGTACTAAACGACCAACTTCCCTCATCACCATGGCGTTCCTAAGCAGAAAAGAAGAAAGTAGAGCGCACGAACATTGCCAAAGCAACAGTAATTGCTTAAGTAATAAATTTCTTGAGATGGACGGGAGGTGAGGCTGGAGAGGAACAGAAGAGGACCCATCAACGTCTCCTAAGCCCAAGCAAAAACTGAACGCATCTGTCCAAATGCCAGGAGATTAACCTTGATGGGGCTTTGGTCGCGTTATGGACGGCGAAGATAGTAAAAAGAAGCAGAAAAGAACGGAGAAACTCGAGCGGAAACTGCTAGTATAACAAAGTAGAATAAAGAAAATAAGTAAAATTAATAAGTAGATAAGGTGGATTCTGATTCAGCTAGTTACAGTGGTGTTCAGATCAAAGGTTCTCAGTCGCGCTGGGGCATTAACAGCTTCACTACGACCCATCTCCCGCTCTTCCCCCTCCAGGGTGGGTTTCGGTACAACCCCCCCCCCTCTCCCAACATGATGTGGGAGCCAGCGATCTGTGCTCAGATACCGAGCCATCTGCCGTGGCTCGTCTCAGGGCACATGTCAACCGGAAAGCTTCTCCCCTCCTTCCTTTTTTCTCCCTCCTTCCTCTTTTTCTTCCTTCCTTCTCTGATCCCTCCTCCTTTACCTTCCCCTTCAACTGCTGGACTGGTAGATGCCCCGTGAAATTAGCCCTGGACCCTCGCAGCGAGAGATCGTCTGGTTGACATCTGCCCCGTAACCGCCGTGGCTAATCCAGGCGCCAGACAGCCTTGACTTTCCCGCTCGCAGGTCTTTCAGAGGATCACTTCAGATTTTCAAGCGCTTCAGTGGGTAGCAATTACCAGCTGTTACATTAATGAGGGGCACATAAGCAGAACTTGTCTGCAGCATTTGCTTTTCCGCCACAGGACTCACGGCTGCCACACAAGCAAAGCGCGGAAGTGAAATCGACTGTTTAAAATTCCCCGTGAATTTACGGTAGCGTTCTGTAATCCACGGTTACTGTAGTTACCAGCGGTATTTTTACATAACACCGTAATGGAAAGTAATCCGAGATTTGAACTGTGGGCTTTTTTTCGCACGCAGTCTGATTTCACAGTTGCTCTGGAGCGCGCGCCAGTAGCAATTGTTAGGCCGCCAACAGTGCGAAAAAATTCCTTCTTTGGGCGACCATAGGTTGTTCGAAAATTAGAAGTATACCAGCTCACGGCTTTGCTCAAGTCTTGCGGTGCTAAGTGACCCTGCTCTTAGACCCCCCCTTCCTAGCGCGTTTGAGTACACCCCCCCCCAACCCCGGTCTCGCCTTCGCATTGCGATTTCAACAGCCTCAAGGACGCGCCGTAGATGGTGTGGGTGTGTGAGCCGTCTGTATGATCACAAGGGGTCCGGGCCCGCAAGGTGGTGTTTACTGTTATCCAATGATCAAAGCACCAGACGACACTTCGAGACGTAAAATCAAACACACTTCATCAGAATTCAAATGTCCTTTGATGCAAGTCTGATACCAATTAACAGAGAGCCACCAAGCTTCCTTTGCTATAAAGGTCATTTGATTTATGGCCCATCAAAAAGTCGTTGACTACTCATTTAGCAATTATTCCAGCCCTCGTTTTTTTTTCCAGAGTTTCAGGCGATTTCATCGAAATCTTGCCCTCTGTGATAAATTCCGCCCTATAAATGGGTTCTAGTTTAATCTCTGCCCAGCATGCGGCAAACATCATTTCAGTTTTGATGCTTACACTATGGAAATTTGTTGCACCTCCCTGCGGACCGATTCTCGGTCAAATCCACCCACGACAACAAAAAAAATCGTTAGAAAATGCAGTCTAGTTTGCAGATATGTGGTCGTTAAAGAGGAAATTGTTCCCACTCAGCCCTTACAACCCATGCCCTTGGACTACCTCGAGAGCGTTTTATGTAGGAGCCTGAGCCAACATAGAGGAGCTTCCGTCTTGCAAACACCTAAGTTTCTCTACAACCTCCCCAATGAAGAGGGTGGTGTTCATAACTTGGCAGGCTGAACGAGTAAAATCAACCGTCGTGCTGGGGTGCTCAAGTGGTGGGGTTATTTTTGGGATCGGCGGCGCAGCAGCTGAGTTGCGAGACATGAAAAGGATGTATATAGTATAAGCGTGTAACCCACATCCGATCAGAGTATCTGCAGCTGGTTTTTTCATGTGATTTGCCGCTTTTTAGGCGTTTTCTCCCATAATTTATTGTGATGGCGTTTGAAAAATTTCTTTCCTATATACGTAGCTGTATATTTGATGTAAATCAAACTCAGCATGAGCATTCTGAAATTGACATTAATATTTTTTGACGTATACTTTGGTGATAACAACTTCGGCGCAGTTGCGCGAGCCGGGGGGGGAGCATTTTGCCACTTGTTCGCTGTTACCATTGTCCGTGCACATTGCTTTACAGGAGTTGACAGGTATTCTTTTACAAGAGTTGGCAAGTAGTCTCAAGAAGTTTTGGATGTAGTACTTCACGGCTTCACAAGATATCACAGGTCTTCACTTGATGGCTTGACCATGGGAGGTAGCGAAGGTGCAAAATGCTCCCCCTGGCCGAATCGCGCCCAGAATTATTATTACCTGAATGAGATTATTAGGGAGAACTCATAGAAGGTGAATTCGAAGTGCTAGAAGGTAACCGGCAGCGAAACCAATTACCAGAGCCTCAACCCGCAGTACCTCTTTTATTGGAATGCATTATCAAAAGATTTATCGCGGAACTTGTCACTATCACCACGACTAATCGGTTTTATCGCTTTGATTGTTTGAATAAAAGGTACTACGAGCGATTACGAGTAACTACTAGGAAGATTAGAGATAACGATTATAACATTCACTGGGTCGGTAAGGGGGGGATATGGTCGGCAGATTCACTGGGTTTCACTGGGTGAGGCATGGAATGTTAATAATAAGAGTTAGGATTTCTCGACGTTCCCTTACCAGTCAATGGCGATCGCGAACCCACCCAAAATATTCAGGGTGAGGATAAGCTGAAGTGCGCCCCAGTTGCATTGTTACATTTTCTGCCAATTAATAAGTTTTGCAACAACCAATCGTGCTTGCCTTCTAAGTACCTGAGAAGTGAACACCATTACTCAGTAGGTATGTCACCGGCGATGTTTGTCGAGACCCGCTTTGCTCGAAAGTTATGGTAAGTTCATCTAGGACACAGTTGCGCGGTACTATTTTTCTGCCAGCTAATAAATTGTGTTAAGGCGGTGTAACCATGGATTGCGTGCAAGCCGTGGGATACCTGGAAAGGAACACTGTCAGAGATACTAGGAGTATGTCACCGGTAATGTTTGTCGGCGACTTTACTTCGTCAAAATCATCGCTAGTGAAAAGAATTTACTGCTGCATTCCGGGAGAAGTGCTCGCACCGATTCAACGTGGTCGATCGATTACACTCTAAAGGAAGGCGTCTTGCCACACTGTTCGGCTGGGGAGGGGCGTTTTGCACTCTTGCTAGTTCCTTTGCCTTGTTCACGTCAACTGGCCGGTAAATTCTCGTGAAGCTATGAAATGGTAAAAAGGATGCCTTTAGGTTTACAGGAATTTTGTAAGAGCTTCACTAGGCTGACCTGCACAAAGCTTCAAGAGTGAAAACTAGTTGGTTGGTGTCCCTTAGCGAGCTGAACTGCGCCCAGAATTCTACAAGAAAAAGGGTCAAAAAGCAGGGCAAGGTAAGCCCGTGGCTGAATCATCAAAAGGCAGCATTAACGAGGCATACAGTGATGATCTGCCTATTCTTTTTAAAAAAATAAGGCCCGGCACAAAAATCTTAGGAGAGTATGAAAAAAAGCCCATGGGTGCTCCAACTAAAAAAAATGCCTAGGTCAGGTATGACAAACAGGAAGACGAGGAAGGGAGTTGGGTACGACATACCCCTCCCCTCTCCCGAGAAGACGTCTCACGACCACCTATCACTAACCTACCTAACTTCACTTCTCCCGAAATTTCGCCTTTCGAGCAGAGGGTCCATCTACGATCAATCAAAGTGCTTCCACGCTCCCCACGCCGCTAACCACCGCCGAATTGGGAGAAGTAACGACCTAAAATGACCAAAATAATTACGTCAAATGCAACCCGTTTCCCAGCGACCAAAAATGACCCCTTTGATGGGACATGACACAACTATGATGTACGCTTTACTTCGATGCTTCAATCAAAAAAATATTTACACTAATGCCCCAAACTTATACACAATAAATAAAGAAACGTAGTCCAACCAAAAAATCAGCAGAACAGAAAGATACCGCACTGGAAAATTGATGATTATTGGCACTAAATAAGGCTACAATATCCTCAACCCCTTGCCACTCGATTGATCTCATGGCACTTACTTTGACCCTAACTTTTTAACCCTTTTTTAACGACACGCATCAGCGCTCAAATATCCGCAGTATCTTTTCTCGAACACCTGAAAAGCCACTTAGCCTTTTTTTACAGTGGCACGCGATTCCAATTCGTCCATTCACCACCTTAAGCCTGCTGTAGGTAGCTTTGAGTGATTTTTCACCAAAAAATAAATTATTGCATAATAACGGCAACGGTTGGCTTTGATGGGTCACCTCCTCACCTCATGTCTCAACCTCGCGGGTGAGAATTCTTCAAAAGTATGCATGGGCGAACGTTTTCACAGGTGCCTGAACTGTAAGCAATTGAGCAGTTTCTTTGGTGCAGTTCGGCCTTGTGTGGGGAGGGGGGCGGGGGAGAGAGGAGGGAAGGACATTTGCACTGCCGCGGCTTCCCGTCAATGAGTTCTGTATTTTACAAGAGTTGACAGGTAATCTTCACAAGAGTTAACGTAGCCTTCACAAAGTTCGACGGGTAATCACATTCATTGGCTTTGCAGTCTCTACTCGATGGCCTCGATGGACGATGGGCGGTAGCAAAGTGCCCTCCCAGCTGCACCTATTTTTTATATTGCTTACTTATAAATTTTGGCTACGCCTAGACTCTCAACCTTTCAACGATGTAACCATCACTCTTTCTGAAGCTTAGAATAAGGCCCCCTTCCGTTTTGCATCTATTAGCAGTACGACTATGGAAAAACGCGGAAGATGAGCTCGAAATAAGTAGTTGAGTCGGGAGAGTAAAGTGGTCCGCCAGCTGTTCACGACTCGTCAACCTGCCAGTTAAGCGAAAGCTAATTTCCTCCTCGAATTCACAACACACAGACGGACCCGCGTCCCTCACAGCGTTTTCCGTCCCCTCCCCTTGGTCGAGGCGATGTTTTTGTTTTCGGGAATGAAGTTCGAGTGGATATCTCATCAGACAGACAAATCGAATTAAAATCGTGTTTGAACTGCGTGAAAAATGTCCACATCAGGAGCGGAACGTTGACAGATCGCAGGCAGCTTTCCAGTCGTAGCTTGGGTGTGACTGGGCTCCAAAACATCGCTACAAGGGCAGAGCTAGTCCAGTGTAGGTCCGCATTCCACACTATGATTTACCCACACTAAACCTTCTTCCCACTGGGCTGAAGCAGAAACCTCACCCCGCTAAATGCTATCCCCAGGGCACATCATCGTTTGGGATTACCCAACAGGGGAGGGTTGTATTTGGTCGCTGGGGAGGGTGAGGGTCGTAGTTGGTCTGAAGGAACTTTTTCTTGTTGATTTTTCTTCTTTCGCGGACCTTATAAGGAGCGGGGGATCGCATTTGGAGAAACCTGCAACGTTGGGACAGCAACACTCCACTCCCCACAGCAACACTTCGAGGAAAAAGCAGGAAAATGCTCAGGAAGTTCCGACAAGAGTGGGAAAAAAGTTGTAAGGAGTTGTGAAACAGCTCAATCGTATCAGAGGAAGGAATCAGTGGGGGAGGGGTACTATCGAGTCACCTCCTAGGGAGGAGGGTCCACGGTTCCGACCAACCCAATCGAAAATCCTCAACTAATGGTGTGCTCTGGTTATCCATCAAAAAAAGTCGAACAAAGTGGCTAGGAGAGAATGTATGTCGTAAGACGCGATTTCCTGGTCCCTAGCTAAGCTATTGGATAGCAATGGGTCCACACTGGATTGAAGCCAAAGGGCTGCCAAGAGCTGTTCGGTTTGGGAGGGGCATTCTACATCTTGGCTAGTTCCTTTTGCTAGTTCCTGTTGAATAACCCGACACACCATGGTGAGACCTGTGAACTGTTGCCAAGTGTTATCGAAGCTCATGCTACTGCATAGCTCTACAGTGATCCGCAGACCTCCACAGGAGTCATCGGCAGGGATCGATGGGAACCAGCAAAATGCCCCCATCAAGCCGAACTGAGCCGGACTACCAAACCGACTAGACATCGCCGGCGGTTTGCCCATCTGAGTATCTCTACTTTTGACGGAGAGGTTGGCTAGAAGGAATCTTCACTGTTTACTCTAGTACCCTACTCCTGCTCCTCTCCTCTCCCCCATTCGCCCTTTCCGCCTCATTTAGAGCTCAAAGGCTGCTCAAATCTCTTAATTTGCTCTTAGTAAATCCAAATTAGTAGTAATCTATATGAGCTGCTAATTTGATTCCGACAACGGCCATTATGGAGATGATTACCTTTTCGAGCTAAAGCCTACTTATTTGCTCAGAACATGCAGGTTTTGATTGCGTCAGTACACTTCTATACAGGAAGAATGCGCTATTCTAACTGAATTACCGCAGTACGTCACAAAGGCGCTGAGCCGTAGATAGAATTCGTACCATTCTTGGGAGTCGCTACAGTATAATTACTGCAATTGAAAGCCACAGTTCGCGCTCTGAAAGTTATCACAAGGATGCTGATTTATTGGCAAATCAGACCTTAAGCACTCGCCCGGGCAGCGTGTGATAGGGTTCGAGTCTCGCCTAGGGGTCCGGCTCTTACCCACTTCTCAACACTCTTGCGATAAGTTACTCAGGACTTTTTCGAGCGCTATGCTATCCATTTCACTACGGACGTCAATGCTGACGTCACTGGTGTCTTTCTTGGCCTCAACGGTAGACCTACTATAACTCAATACAAAGGATAAAGCTTATAGCGTGGACTAAACGCTCGTTGAAGTGCGCCACGCTTTCTACTCATGTTCAGAAACAGCGGTATCTTGAATGCTACACTGCCTATACAAAGACCCGTGGGGAAAGTCTCACAAACTACTCTCTTTGACCTTGAACTTTAATTCCAAGTCTTATACTTATAGTCAGCTGGCTCCGAGAAATGAAATTCTGGGCTGAGCAGGGTACAGCATGGGGATGTGCGAAATGTCGGTGTGAGTACGACCCCCCCCCCTTTCGAATGGGGTCCAGGCACGACCCCCACGGCTTTTTCGCCGACGACGAGCAATGAGTATATAGTTGGTCGGCGAAAAACTTGGCGAGCGGGGTATATAATAAAGAGTATATAATAACTATGCAACGTATATCCCACGGGCGTACAAATGCATATAGTGCATATAAAACAAAAAATTAATACGACCCCCCCTTTTCCACAAGAAAAAATCAACTATCAAAATAAATTTGTCTTACAAATACGACCCCCTCCCCAGAGCAAAAGTACGACCCCCCATGGGTTTGACACAACGATGCTGTACCCTGGTGCTGAGCCAGTGTGAAACTAGGCGATGTGTATGGAAAGCGACAGAATTCCTCAATAGAGACCCCTGCCTGGAACACGATTAGGTCATTACAGTCCACAGTATTCTTCGCTGTAGAAAGGGGGACGTTTCAGAGGGGCCGAAATGGCGCGGAGGCAGTCCGTTCTCCATCAACTATGGAAGCTTGCAGGCGACCTCAGTTGGTGGAAATCTGGCTGATGGCTCTAAACTCGGCCTCGGCGTCTGCAGCGAACGCAGCGAACAAGGCTGTACATGCTTCATTCTCCTTTTCAAACGACTACTCAAGACAGTGTTGTTAAGATTACTGTATTGTGAAAAGTGTAGGATACATAACACTGTCGCTTGGCGCTGTTTATCGACGGGGGCATTCTGCTTTTCATAGATTTGCCAACCCATCTAGGTACCCTTTTTTCGAGTTGACACGTTTTAGTGGCTAGACGATCTTGCTCCAGCTTCACAAGCGTTCACAAGTTTTACCAGAGTGAGATTTGTAAACCGGAACCAGGGAAGCAATTATAATAAAAAGCAATTATAACATACACAAAATGCCCCCACCGTCGATAAACAGCGCCCTGTCTCTTTAAGCAACGTAAAAGAATAAAAGATCAAAGAATAAAAGGAGCTGTTTGGCTTGGAGGGAGCATGTTGCTTTTTCACTAGTTCCCTCCGATAGTTTATGTAAAATCGAACTCCCATAGTTACAAAATTGTTCGAGTGAGTTATTTTCGTCACAGGAATTCACAGGTTTTCACAAGGTGGCTTGTACAAGATAGCTGTGTACCAAGTACTAGGTGCCCCATCAAGGCGAACTGCGCCGGATAAAGTTATTTCAAACTTATCGCTCCTCACCCATTGACTTAGCACTCTTAACTCTTAACTCTTAAAACCACACTACTTGACGAGTAGTAAGTGATATAAAGAGTAAAGGAAGGGGAATCTTCCATGAATTGTTCGGCGGGAAATCACCAAAGTGAATGGTTTCTCGTTAGTGAAGTTCAGAGGTGGAAGTTCTAGTTCGTAACATGGAAGATTATGCCTTCTCAGCTGTTAGAAATAACGATTCGCCTAATTTTCTGTAACTGAATTGATTAAGACAAAAATAACTTAAAATGAGGTCTCTCCAAATTTGTTCTAGAGGTACAATTGCACAAAAAAGTCAATAAAAAAAAGAACAGAAATAAGCAATTCTATGAAAATCTGGACGTTGCTACAGTGTGCAGATAAGCAATCCTATAAATATGGGCGCAGCTAGGTGGGAAGAGGGGGACATTCTGTACTTTCGCTGCTTCCCATCCACGTGTTGAGCCGTCAAGTGGAGACCTGTGAAACCTTGTGAAGCGACGAACTGGTTCTGAACGTACACAGGATGCATGGCGCATACCACAAAGAGGCTGCTCAATGCTCTGTTCGTTTATCCTTTCAATAATACACAAAACTTGGTGATTCTTGGGTTAAAAGCTTCTATCCCTTCTTGGCCCTTTAGCCCTTATTATTTCAACCCTTGGCCCTCTCTTTCCCAGAAACCACTGCAACTTCAGCAGAGTGAAGAAGATAGAAATCGATTCTGAAACGACATCGTCAAAGTAGGTAGGAATGTGAAAGCGGATTAGAATTGAGGTGGTACCAAGCAAAAGCGGCAAAGCAGCTGATTGCAATCCGACCACCGCTGAAACGGCTCCGCCCCCAACATTCTCATCTAATTTTCCATGGTTTGGAGATCGTTGTTCTGCAATCGCATCATGGCTACTGGATGGATGTTCAACTCAGCCCCACGATTCCGCGTAAAGGACGAGTTCATGGCTTTACCAGAGAGGATTAAGTGAATATACGCCCTTTTGGTGCAAGTCTCGTTCTACCTTCTTAATTACAGACGCTTAGAAATTAGTTAGCTTTCAAAGGATAGGTTGCACCCCCAGAAAAGGATAAATGCTAAAGTCTTCGACCGTTGATCAATCCCTTTTTGGGGTGCGCCACGCCTTCTACCTCCATTTAGAATCGTAGTAATTATTGAATTCAATGTAGCCTATAAAATGACTTGAGAGGGCATCCGATTGACGAGTCAGTATTCTTATATTCCCGGACGAACCTGGTATCGATTTACCTTCAGCGAAATTTAGAGGACTTGGTTGGCCTGGGAGGGAGCCAATCCGGTGTTTGATCCCCGGACCGCACACGTGGTAATATTTGCCAGTACATCAGCTCAGCATGCGAATCAAAAATTGGCTAGCACTCCCTTCCCGTCGCCTGACCTCACTGGCATGGTCCTGCAAAGACTTCTCAGATTGACGTCTAGTTATAATCACCTCTGCCTAGCTTTCAATTACGACTAATTTATGTCT
>MU931281.1:0-28403 GCA_036418165.1 Cooperia oncophora
ATCCGACCATCGTCTCCTTCGCGCAAGATTCCGCTTTTCGAAGCGTGGAGAGACAGCCGCGAAGTACAAGGAGCGAAACCTCAAGACCTTAAGTGTAAAAATTTTTTATTATAAAAACGAAACTAAACAAGATGAATTCAAAAGACAATGTCCATTACTATCAATGACTTGTTGTAAACATTTATGCAAATAATGGATTCCTCTTTCGAAGAACGCGGCCGGCTGCGACTCAAGGAAGTTGGACACTCAGAGTTGGACTTCTTCGCGGTTTGCGAATTTTCTCTCGGCCAGAAAGTGCTGCATCGACCGGAAGAGATGGTAATCGGATGGTGCCAGGTCTGGGCTGTATGGCGGATGAGGCAGGACTTTCCAGCCCAATTTCTCAATTTTTTTCCAAAGTGATTTTCGCAACGTGTGGACGAGCGTTGTCGTGGAGGAATTTTGTCGACGTCGTTTCGACACTTTGAAGACGCAGTGCTGGATCCACGCGGTTTAACTGATCTTTGTAGATGTCCGCTGTAACTGCTTGACCTGAATTTAGAACTTCAAAGTACATCAAACCTTTGCTATTCCATCAAATACAGAGCATCACCTTTTTGCCGTGTATATCCGGTTTCGGAGCCGGTTTTGGAGTGTCACTGTCGTCTAACCACTGTTCCCGCTCTTTTCCCGTTGCATTATCGGAGCAGATCCTTTTCTCATCTGAGTTAACAATGGAGTCGAAGAAACCGTTGTACTTGGAGCGACGAAGAAGTTCCGGCATTGCCGCTCGTGTTGCCTTGTTTGCGTCGCTCAGCTGTTGCGGTACCCACTCTTCCCAACTTTTTTCTCCAAAAGAAGCAAAGTAGACTTAGACAAAAATATATTGAAAAAAGCACAATAAGTATCTCTTTCTAATAGACGGAAATGTTTCCAAAAATCTTCTATGATAGCAGAGAAATAAATGTGCAGATTAAAAAAACTCAGTGCGCATTCCTTTCCGAACAAGCCATTATATATGATAATATATATATATATATATATATATATATATATATATATATATATATATATATATATATAATTATAATGTATATATATATAGTATATATATATACAGGGGGGCACGAAAAGACTATTTTTTGTTTCCTCGATTTTCGATGGCGCACTACGTTTTAAGCTTTAGTGAATTTTTATGCGGCATTTTCTACCAACATATTAAAGAGCATATGCAATACTTATATGATACTTCCCGTCACAGCCATGGGGTGGTCTGCGAGGGAGCGCCATCCGAGAGATTCCTGCCACGCTGACCGTCAGTGGGTGCGTGAGTTCAGCGAGATCGTTGACTTCTCCGCCATGTAGACCACCTAATTGAAACTCCTCCCGAACCAGGTAATTGAGGGGATTAGTCAGGTGACCTTCTTAATATTCATCTTCTTAGGTACTCAGCCTCCTTCCATTCCAAGTACGCAAAGTTTCTCGCAACGCCTTTGTTGATTCCATGTGGTGTGTCACCCAATCCTGTAGCAGTAAGAAAGTTTCCAAGAAGGTACGTCGACGACATGTGGGAAAGATATTCTTCTTGAGTTGGTCGATGTAATCGCCAGCGCTCACCTTAGTCCGGGGCCCACGAAGAAAATATGGTCTCTCCACTCCAGGTACCTCCGGTCCCAGCCATCAACTGGGCGCCTTATCGACTACGGTGAAGATGATGTTCCATAGACCGTAGCAAAGTTGACGAAGCTGCTCGATGTTTGGGGCGTCATCCAGATTGATAGTACTGGTCTCCAGGTAGGCTATCCATGGTGATTCCATACTAGGAATTTTCGCAGCTGTTCGGAAGTGAATGAATTCCAAAGGTCTTCTCCAAGTCATATATATATATATATATATATATATAATATATATATATATATATATATATATATATATATATATATATATATATATATATATATATATATATATATATATATATATATATTATATATAATATATATAATTATATATATAATAATATTATATATATATATATATATAATATATTTTATAATATAATTTAAATATATATATATTATATAATAATAATAATATAATATAATTATATATATTATTATTATATAATAAATATAATAAAAATATAATATAATATAATTATGAATTCGATTATAAAAACTAAGATGTTGTTATTGTTTGTTTAGTGAGATTTGAAAATAATTAGTATTGTCTATCAAGAAAATTCATTCGACCTAAAACACTTGGAAATTTCGGGTCAAGGTGGGCATGGGTAGAGGATGGGACAAGGAATAAAAAGCACACTCGACCTATGCGAAGTCCCGCTCACAGTGGGCGGGGCTCTCGCTGAAATTTTGGGGTACGCAGAGAAATGTTCATGATTCCCTTCTGGAGCAGCCTGAAGATGGGGAGAAAGTTTAATAAGGTCAGCAAGGAGTTGCCAGACTGCCTATGGGAGGCACCCCCAAACGGGCGGGGCGTACTCGGTGGGCGATGTTTGTTATAAGCTCAGTAACCCGGTTCGCGAGAGTGTTTAGAAGTCGCAAAAAGCACAGTGCAGAATATAAATATCAGGCGAGTGTTGGGCACCCCAAAGTGTGTTGAGATCAACCCACACTTGCCCTAAATCGCAGGATACTCATTTTAAATAGCTCGGTTCCAAAACCCTCCAAAAACCGGAAAAAAGAGGGTCAATGTCAGCGAGCGCTGGGCCGATTGAGGATTGCGGGGCACAAACATAGTGGGCGGGGCCTGCTCCGAGGTGGGCGGAGTCAGACGGAAAATCTGTAAAATAGTTCCGGAGCACCAGGGACCGGAAACAAGTGGGTTTAGGTCAGCAAAGGGTCGCCGGTTGAGAAATATGGGGCACACATGTTGTGGGCGGAGCCTGCCCGAGCTGCGCATAGACAGACAAAAGTTCTGTAAAACACAGGAGTGGATGTTCAAGAGGAATCACTGTTTGATGCGGCACACCAAGCGTTGTAGCCACAGTGTTTGCGGCTAGGAGCCAAACGCAGAAATATTGAATGGTTCCATAACAGACCCCAGGCACCGGTAAAGACGAGCAAAAATGTGCAGGAGCTTCGCTATTGAAGCGAGATATACGCCCCCATTCCGTGCAGAGCTGTGTCGGTGTTGTGAGCGAGCTAAGGTCAAAAATTCGCGAATTAATTGCAGAGCAGCACAGGCTCCGGGGACAGGTGATTGAGGTTCACAAGTGGTCAGCGGACAAAGTGGAGTAGACATCTCAGAAAGGGGGGGGGCTGCTTCCGAGATAGGCAGGCTCTTGCTGGAAAATTTCGTGGTTAGCATCTGAGTGAGCTTGGAGATCAAGAAAACTTTGGTGAACACATGAGTTCAGCATGTCTGTGGTGTGTTGAGACCAGCCCACAGTGGGTGCAGCGTGTAAGCCCGGGGTCCCTACATTCTCTGCGCTTTAATGCATAGGTCGCCACTTCTGAACATCTGTTGTCACACGAACATTCGATTCCAGTAGGTTCGCTGGCTGACGCCGGCGCGATTCCTTTTCTGATAGGGCCAGGCTTTGCCGGTTGCTTACTTCGTTGCGCCCATTGCTTGCGTATGTTTGAATGCTCAACTAATATCCGGTTTCTCTCTCATCTGCGCGTTTCATCAACGCTGCTTACCACCATTCATAGAAGGTAATCCTTTCATTCTATAAACCAGTAACTTTGTGTGTCGGTTTGTATGTTTGTATGTATGTAGGTTTGTATGTATGTATGTAATGTTTTTGTCTGTCCGTCCGCAAAATACTTCAGCGGGTTCGAGTTCGCCTGGAGGCGAACACGACCGCTAGGAACACACCGGTAACCGGACTGGGAGGATGAAGCAGTCCAATGATTTGATTGTGATAACAGCCTCCGCTATATAAGAACCCATTCGGTAAGCACTCGGAGCCATTGCACGTAGCTGCTGGCGTGGCAGCTGGACGTGTGGCTCGTGCGGGGCAGGGTGGGGGTACTGGTCGACCCTGCCTCCCTCGCCTGCACGTGCTCAGCCGAAGAGGGCGCTGAGCAAGTGTTATTGGAGGAGGCAGAAGGGGAGGGTCGTGGGGAGGGGGTACAGTGAGGGGTGAGTAGCGGCGCGTTTCAGTAGAAACGCGCAGGGATGAGGAAACAACGGCTAACAAACTGCAAGCCGATCTATGTTACCGTAACGACTAAGAAGTTGTTTTTGGTTGTGATAACACTCTCCACTATTACGAGAAAACCACTACACTCCGAGCCCATTGAACGGGTTTGCTCCGCGTGACAGCTGGACGTAAGCGCGTGCAAGGAGCATGGTGGGGGGGGGGGAGTAGCGAGTACGGAATGGGGTGAGATGACGGTGAGAAAGGTGGGAGTTAGTATCGAGTGCCCCCCTTCTCCCATCCTCACTCCTTGCGCGTACTCAGTCGGCTCTGACATGCAGGGGAAGGAGGTATATGGATTTGAATCGGGCAAACTGGGTACAGTAAGGGATGCGTTACGTAACGCTTGAATAGGAGCAGGCGCAAGAAAGGAAGAAAAAAAAACGCTAGCAAAAGCTGGCAAGCTAATCCATCTTATAGCAACGAACTAAAAGAAGTTTGTTTGGATTGTGAATCGCTCCCGCTATCTAAGCCAAACCACTGTGATATACTCGTGCTACTCAGCGAAGCTTGCTCGCTTGGAGCTGGACGGTGAGCAACGAGCAAGGCGTGGTAAGAACAGTGGCGCGTCCGTGTTCCCTAATGTTGCATGGCGGCTGCATCCACGTGGCGGAGTGGGCGCCAGTCAACACGCGTCACTGGGAATATGATGCGGTGAGGGAGATACCAGAATGAAGAACGGCGATTTTCGGCGATTTAGAAGCACATAGCCCTGCGGAGGTAAGGCGTCTACGGTTGCGATAAGATGGGAAGAAAATGGATCGACGCCCGCAATTCGAACTGAACCGATTGATGTTGCTTATCAAATTATGGTATAGCCTTTTGATGGTCATAACACCCTCCGCAACAGTAACCGCAGGAACATTTAGTGCACTCAGAACCATTGCAGGCGTTCTGTTGCGCGTAGCGATGAGCGTGACCTGTAGGGTGGCCTGAGCGAAAATAGCTGAGGTTAGTTTGGGATAGGTGAGGTGAAGTTGTAGCCATATTGGCGCGACCGACGCTCGCCGCTGAACAAGAAGCAGCGCAGCGACTGCGGAGACGAAGAATGCGTGGCTGTCAATAAGATGGGGAAGACAGTTATCGATTATCCATGACCAGATTTTAAAACTTTTCATTATAAAAGTGCGCTGCGACTATATGGCGCGTTCCTAACATTTATTTGATTAGAAGACACCGGTTAATCACCATGAGAGCAACATAGATGGCTAAGACAGTAGTATCGCCCTGCTTATGCCTTTAAAGCTTTGTTGCCCTCCTTTCTTGTCACGAAAGGAGGTGAGGCTCTAAGCAGTTGCGATGAGACGCGGGCAGCCGGGCTTGCAAGAAGGAGGGAGCTCGTCGTTAGCGGGCGATCCCGACTGGTAGTGTCAAAATAGTAGGTATGAGTAATAGTATGTATTACTGCTCAAGTATCGTTGACTATAGTACAGGTGAAATAAAAGGCCAGATAACCAGTTGAGTATCCGTTGTAGAAGGAGGTAAGCGCGGCGAGCTGCGCCTGCCGGCAAAGTAGGCCGTATGAAGGAGCGAGCCGATTGGTTTGGATAAATAAACATATGGAAGAAGGTAAGCGCTGCAAACCGCGCTTCGGCAGCCGCGTAGCCGGGCCGTATCTTAGAAGGTTGCGCGCCACGTCAACTGGCGAGCGACGGTATACCAGGTGGGGGGGGAGGAAAAAAAGATCACTTCGACGATACCGAATATCAGCAAAGCTTTCGCTACCAAACAGAGGACGTGATAAAAGTACCATTGCGGAGACACCCAAGATGTTCCTTTATAAGCAAGAGCTGGCTCTCGCCTATCACCTTCATGTACACTAAAATATGAAACTCATCTCCAGTCGCAGCCTGACTGGAGAAGACCTTTGGATTCATGTCACTTCCAAACAGCTGCGAAACTTCTAGTATGGAATCACGCCATGGATAGCTACCTGGAGACCAGTACTCTCAATCTGGATGACCCCAAACATCGAGCAGCTTCGTCAACTTTGGCTACGGTCTAGGATCATCTTCACCGTAGTCGATAAGGCGCCAGTTGATGGTGGGACCGGAGGTACCTGGAGTGGAGAGACCGATATTTTCTTCGTGGGCCCCGGACTAAAGGTGAGCGCTGGCGATTACTTATCGACCAACTCAAGAAAGAATATCTTCCCCACATGTCGTCGCCGTTAACCTTCTTGAACTTTGTACTGCTACAGGATTGGGTGCACCACATGGAATCAAGGGGCGTGTGGGAAAACTTTTGCCTACTTGGAATGGAAGGGGGCTGAGTACCTAAAGAGGATGGAATATCTAGAGAAGGTCACCTGACTAAATCCCCTCATTACCTGGTTTCGGGAGGAGTTCATTAGGGTGGTCTACAGTGGCGGAGAAGTCAACGATCTCGCTGAACTCACGCACCCACTGACGGTCGCGTGGCAGAATCTCTCGGGATGGCGCTCGTCCAGAAGGCTGGGGCGGGAGTGTCATGATAGTATCTGATATGCTCTTTAATATGGTAAGTTAAAATTTCCGATACCTATGTGCTTTCCGTGCCCTCGCTAGCGCTAGAGTACGACAGCGTTAAGCTAGAGTAGTCCTAGCGTTACGCTGGCGATGGCGAGAATACTCTAAGCGTACGCTGGTGACGCTAGATCGATATTCATCATTTCGCGCCATTGCCGCCTGTCGAACGCTGGAAACGCTGTACGGCGTGGCGTACGTTGCTGCGAAGTATAAACACAGACTTAGCGACAGATGTTCTGCTGAACGTGACAGAATTCAGTGGACGCGCTACATATTACTTCAATCGCAATACTAGAGGTGCTTTCAAACCCAAGCATGTCATGATGTGCAATAAAAAGGCGAATAGAGTGATTGCTACCAATCGGGAAAACCATCTACACTTTTTGCTAACAAAATCTTTTGCTGTCTGGGACTGCATTATCATTAAACAGTGTGAACTTCTACAGGCACACCCTGCGCAGCTACTTTTAGCTTTTGTTGCCCATAGTATACAGGGTGACGCAAAAAGTTCTGGCAATTTTTTCGAAATACTTTAGAATTATAGAAAAACGATCTAATTAAATTAATCAGCGGAACTAAACTTTCGGAAATCTTCACTGAATCAGTAAGCAATAATGGTTGGCAGAGAAATTACAACATGTATTCAAAATCGCATCCTTCGACCTCAATACATTTGCTCAGTCGCTTTTCGAAGTGTACAACAATGGTCGCGCATTCTTTCTACTGTAATTCCGTCACAAGCAAGCAGCAATGCTGCTTTCAATGATCCACCGTCACGCATTGCATTCCTGAGATTTTCTGCTCCAGAAAGACTATACAAAGTAATCTATCGGGTCCAGATCAGGCGAGTTTGGAAGGATAAATGCCCTCGCCCCAAAATCCCGTAGGCAGTTCTTCGCAGGTGGACTGGGCAGACTGTAGTGGAGCCCAGTTTTGCTGAAGCACTAATCCATCTGAACCAAAGTGCTGCGACGTCCATGGCTTCAGTACATCGCGAAGCAACGCACTGTTGATAGTTAGCAGCATTGAATTTAAGGTTACGGTCGCGATGAAGACGAGTGGAGGTTTCCGGTGACACAGATCCCAGCCCAGACCATGACTGAGGCTGGAAAGTGCCTATGGCCGAGCGGGTTTCCCGCGCGTTGTCTTCTGCTGACCTTCCTTAAGTAGTATAGACAATTCTGGTGGTTTGTGTACAGGCTCGATCATGGAAATTTTTCGGTGCGGTGAAGAGCACATTTTTCAAGCGACCAGCACCGACCAAAACGACGTCATCCTGCGAGCTTCGATTTGGGAAGGCAAAGGAGGCAATTCTGAACACATGTTGTGATTTCTCTCTACAACCGTTATCGCTACTGGTCTAAAGAAGATTCCCGAAAGTTTAGGTTCGCTGGTTAAGTTAATTAAATGGTTCTTCTATAAACTCCAAAGTATTCGAAAATTGCCGGAAACTTTTTGGTCACCCTGTAGATGGATGAGTTTCACTAACGTCGCTTTCCCTTGTGTTGCGTTGGTGCCATCTTGTTTGTCGACATCAGGGCCATCAAAAGTATTCCTTTCTTTCTTGATTTTTTTTGTTGGAACATCTGGTCCTGCATCATTAGGGGAGGGGGCTAGAGGCGAGATCGAGCCTGAAGTGATCTGCCTTGTTTTGCCTGAGTTATTAGAGCTTACGTTTCGTCGCTTATAGAGCAGTGGCTTTCTTTTCTTTCTCATACGTCACAGCTAATGTTTTATTTTGAATTCTCTTTCCCTGTTTTTTTTTACTTCTCTCGGATTCATGTTTTTTTACTATGGCCTTTGTGTTGTTGTTATTGTTTTTTTCCTCGCCTTAAGCGCGAACTTTATTTGCGTCTTCGAATGAACAAACAAATGACCTGGAGGGAGGACCATTGTCAACTGCTAACCCGCTCCTCCTCCTGAACAGCCCATCTTACTATCGTTGTAAACTCACAGCCGCTCCACAAAGTACAGCGCCGTATGTGGAGGCGAGCACATATGGACAAAAAGTAGGACATACTGTGAGCAGAGACAGAGACAGTGAGTGTAGCAACGTTATCCATATTTTGTGACATTGCATCATTGCGTGAGCAGCATGGTCAAGCGTACGTCGCGGAATCCGCGGCGAGGGGGTTTGTATTTGGTTCGTCTCGGGAGGTTCGTAGTCGCAGAGGTCAAAACTCAAACTGCAGCGACATAGGATGCATAGTGGATGATGCACTGGAAATAGAGTCGAGTACATGGCGCACTTCATAGAGGCGTTGACCAGCACCTCTGTGCTGCAGTTCCTTTTCACTACATGAAGAGAAGGTGAATAGAAAGCTCTCTAGAAGGAAATATGAGCTTGGTAGGGAGATTCTCATGCTGCAGCAGCCGACTTTTAAACGGACATCTGCGACGGGCGAATTTTCGCTATAATCAAGCTGCAGCAAAAATGTTATGCTCATCAGAAAGAGAAAACATTCTACTCCTCAGTGCCATGTAGGAATCCGTTCTAAGTTATGCCTCAACGAAGTTATTTCTATTGGAAGGTAGATATTACTCGTTCGCCAGAAATTTTCCGCGTTATTTCTGTGATTTTCCGCGACGGGCAATTTTTCGCTATAATCAAGCTACAGCAAAATATTATGCTCATTCAAAAGGAAAACTTCCTAGTTTCCAATGCCGTGTAGTTTCTCGCTTTGCGTTATGTCTGAACCAAGTTATTTCCAATGAAATGTGAAGAAATCGCGTTCGCCCAGAATACTCCGCGTTGTTTTCTGGCCGTCGTGCAAGCTGGATAAAGCTCTCTAGTGTATTTCGTATGAAGTCCCGCCACAGAACTCCAATCCTCCTTAGCGCTCTGCAAAAGATTGTTTCTGAATTATGTACACCATTTCAAGAAATACTATGCGAAAGCGATGAGGCGATAGCGCTGCAATCTCAGACGGCGACGCGTTCGCAGTGCCTCATTCCCTCGGCTTCGTGTTGTATCGTCTGGACGGCGTCATTGTAAGGTTTTTGCTAAGTTCCACTGTGTGCATTACTTCCGAGAGCTCATCTCTTCAATTTTCGGGTGGTTTGTTCGATTGCGGTTGATGTTCCTAGATACTCAGATACTGAATCGATAACACACACATATACAGCTACACCCCAGTGAACACAGCAGCTACCTCCAGGCTCTTCGTAGTCACTAACGGGGGGGGGGACTCGTACGGACATCCCCTTTTAGGGGGGGGGGTCTTACCCCACCAGTTTTTCCCGCGACGTGGTGCTTGACCCTAATGAGCAGGGCGGGATGATCGGCTAGAGATCGATTTTGGAATAAAACAACCAGCGGTGAAACCACAGGTGGGGACCGCTGATTGCGACCCGACTGAGTGCAGTGAAATCAGCAGTATCTATTATAGTAGAAGAATAAAGTCACGAAATGTGGTCCTAAAAAGTTCTTTACTTATGTCATGGTTACTTGTTGTGTGTATTCATTTAAGCTTTTAGTTGGGTTCTTAGATTATCCTGTTTTTTTCGAGAGTAATTGTCATTGAAAGCATTTTCTGGTCTTGCAATGTGGTTGTCGTTCCTTCCAGGTGCAGAACTCTTCATCTGCGCGCTCTGCCCCCTCCCATTCGAGCTGGCTCAATGGAGAGGTTACGAAAAGACGAGTTCTGGGGTACGTCAGAAGTTTTACGCCCAATCGTTTTTTTTCGTGCACTGTGGCTCATTGCAGGCTCTTCACTCGCTGAATATCCTCGTCTCTATCGCGATGTTCTTTAGACTGTACTGGTTATGTCGTGTGATGTTGCTTCATTCAAGGTATGACCAACTTATTCGTTTGAATGCCTCGAATGTCAGGTTCCAGTGAATGATTGTTTGAAATTTAGGTTGTTCACTGATGCAAGTAGCCGAAGCATTGCCGGTCTCAATCGGGTAAACTTCAACGCCCGTTTCATTTTGAAAACGCTGATGACCCTATGTCCTGGTAAATCTCCTAAAGAATCATGCGACAGTTGTTGTATATTGATACATTAAAGGGAAGATGCTAATGATCTTCACTGCTTTTCTCTGGATAATGACTGGTTGGATTCTTCGTTTGTGTGAGAGGTAGGAAGAGCATTCACCTCAGTGTTTTGTTTTGTGTGAGTTTAAGACAGACTCCGCTTTCGAACGATTTCTGGTTGTCCTTCCTTGTGCAATTAGTCCAGCTCGCAATCTTAGATATTGTCCCACTTTCGCGAGTGAGGACGGTGCTACAGCCGTCGAAAGTCCTAGTTGGACACCCGCTGAGTTGAACCGCCCGCCCAACATTCTTCACACCTAACGAAGGGGCGTACAGTTGGGGCGGCGGGCATAAATCTGAATTATGTGTCTATTTTGCCGATCACGCTGGTGTTAATACGTAATTCTGCTTTCCTTTATTACTATTACTTTTTCTTCATCAGAGCACATACAGTGAACAGCAACCCATCTCGCGAAGTAAGACTTGTTCAAATCGCCAATGATGCAATTTTTTGGTGCGAAAACTCGACGTGCAGTGATTATCGTAATCCCAAGTTCGCGCGCATCTCTCAAAAGTTTCTTTCTGTTACGGCTTTTACTTCAGTGTTTTGCTGCTTTTCGTTTGCTTTTCTTCGGATGACATTCACTACTGGATGATGCGAAAAAGCTATTTGTGAGCCAGGGGTTGCACAGAAACCGCAGGGCGTTGATTTGCCAACAAGTCCAGAGAACTCGTACAATGAGGCTGTATGACTGTCAGAGGATTTTGTTTATGGTCGCCATGGGTATTCTTTTTGTTTTTCTCTCCTCTGGGGGATTACCTATGGCTGAACACTCACTATTCATGATGCGTGATCATGGAATTGTCTACAAGGAACGTTTACTCCACATCTCAGCGATGGAGTGGGCGTGGCTTTGTACTTCAACGTGGCGTAGGGTGTGTCCTTCGTGGATCTTATCTTGACTGGACACAATCATTTGCAACTGTACTGAAACTGCAATGTCTCCCCAGAAGCGCAGCTGCCCCCCCCCCATTTGTATAAAGTACGCAACCACGGACTCCCTATCTCAGGTATATGGAATGTACGCGAGACGTGCAGTCACAGCGTTGCTGGTATGTGACCGGCTGTTTTACAATTCCCGCCACAACTCCACCTCTTCTTTTTATTTGTTTTTGTTGAGGTGGGGTGATTTGCTCTCGTGCTCTGCCGTTGCTGCTCTGCCTTTCATATATACCATTTTCGGCACTATTTACCCTTTACTGCACCAGCCTTCCAGAACTGAGCCACTTTTTGACCGACTTTTTTCTCCTTGGACAGATTTGGCTCAAATGTTGTCTTCTAGAATAGTTTGACCCCCTGAATACGAATATCACATTCGCTTAGCCCTGGCGACTGCGCCATAGGCGCCGTTGATTTGGGGTATCCTGGCGCCAGCGTCTGTAGCGCGGACGCCATTAGGTTTCGTACCGAGTCGATGTGATATTCGTGTTCAGGACGTCAGACTACCTCAGGAATAAGTCTTCAGAGAATTTTGTGATTTAAGATATTTTGGCGCCGGCGCCTATGGGGCGAGCGTTAAGAGGTTTCGGCCGAGCGGATGTGATATTCATGTTCAAGAGGTCAAACTACCTCAGAGAACGAATTTTCATTCAATTCTGCCAAAGCAGAAAAAATTCGACCAATCACTGGCCTGCTTCTGGGCAGTGAAGGATAAATAGCGCGCCATGTTCACTTTAAATTCACCTTTTTTTCAAACCAAATTCACCACTTTTCAAACCGGGTTCTCCTTTTTTTTAATCCAAATTCACCGCTCTTTAGACCGGGCAGTTCACCAACCAGATCACGCCAGACACCACTGCGAGCCCCGCCCCGACGGTCACGCCTACTTGTCAGTACGGACATAGATTTTCAACACATCGACACATGGCGACTCCGCCCGTTCTTTAAAGGGTTTGTTGCAAATTCAAAATTTCATAACCTGTTCAACTTTTTAATTTCAATCCACTCCTTGCACAACGAAGATACCCGTACCCGCGCATTTATGCACTGGCATTTAGACTCCGCCCTCTCGGCCACGCCCACTTGCTTTTTGCGGAATTTTGACATTTTTCAAAATTTTTGCATTTTTGGGATGCTTCATGAAGCCCCGCCCACTGCCTTTGTAACATTTTTGAAAAGCGAGCGGGATTTCCTCGACGTGGGCGGAGCCTCTCACAGTGGGCGGGGCTTCATGGAGCAGCCCTAAAATGCAAAAATTTTGAAAAATATCAAAATTCCGCGGAAAGCAAGTGGGCGTGGCCTGAATGCGCGTCTACGAGTACCTTCGTTGTGCAAGGAGTGGATTGAAATTAAAAATTGAAAAATTTACAAAATTTCGAATTCGCAACAAACCCTTTAAGGAGTATGCGGAGTCGGCCAAGTGTCGATGTGTTGAATATCTATGTCCGTGCTGACAAGTAGGAGGGACTGTCGGGGCGGGGCTCGCAGTGGTGCCTGAAGTGATATGGTTGGTGAACTGCTCGGTCTAAAAAGGAATTTGATTTGAAAAGTGGTGAATTTGGTTTGAAAAGTGGTGAATCGTTTTTGAAAAAAAGGCGAATTTGCTTTGAAAGGTGGTGAATTTAAAGTGAAAATGGTATAAATCACCATGCCTTCTAGGGTCGAATACGGTGCCCCTGAGCAGGCGATCTTATCAGGGAATCTTGTATCGTAGAAAGCCTTTCGATAGGGCGAGCTCAGCTTTGTTCAATTGTGACCTTTCGGAGTGTAATGTTATTGTGGTTGGAAGACCTACCACATGTTCCATTTAGTTAACAGATTGAGGACGAACCTTTTTTCACGAATGGCCCGCGGGACGACGACACATTTTTTTTGATTTGTTAATTTTCATGAACGAGCATCTAAAGGTAAAGTGTGTCTAGAAACGCAGGCGATGATGATACGATTCTTGAATCACTGACACTTCATATTTACCCTTTACTGCCTCAGTCTTCCAGAACCAGGCCACTTTTCACCGACTTTTTTTTCTGTGTAAGCAGATGCGGTCAGTTTGACTCCTGAACACTAGTGTCACATTAGCTTGGCACGAAAGTGCGGGTAGGCTCGCTATGGTATGGTCGCACCACGTATTTCCCGCTCCTAGGGTACGGGCCATCATTAGCGAGGTGCGAGGCGACCTTATTAAGCACAGGAACGTCCTTGCAACTGCAAAGTGACCTCAGTTGACAGAGGTCATCGAGTTTCCCACATATCTGCATGAGTCCATTGAAAATTTTCAGTAGTGTGGGTAAAGAAATGGTTATATATTTCAGATATATTTGTTATCACCTGTATCACCTGTGCTCCTGTTGATCATCGAGTTCCTCGAGCGTTCGCCAGTAACGTCTCCATTCGTCCTTGCAACGTGCAAGAGTTGCCCAATGAACTCTCTATGCTCGAGGGACACCTTGAACTTTATACCCTTTGTTCAGAGCTTACACGAAGAAGTCTGACCATCGCACTGGCGGTCGTTCAGGCGTTCGCTTGACATCCAGCGGGTGATCGCTCTAGTCCAGCGGTCGTCCTCGAAACGCACGGCCCACCTGATCTTCGAAACCTTGGCAAAAGCGGCAGCGTATCTGACCTTCGATCGTCGGCGGAGTGCGGAGCTCCGGATTCCTTCTCTCACTTGCGTGTAGCGGGAAACTCCGAGCATCGCTCTTTCGATGGCGCGTTGAATAACGCCGACCGCATGCTCATCCTGCTTTCGTAGAGTCCAAGTCTCTGAGGCGTACGTCAAGGCAGGAAGGACTGCAGAATCGAAGAGGTGGACATGGAGCTTGGTATTCTTCGTCTTCTTCGCTACTCCCTCGATGTTCTTGAAGGCTTCGAGCCGCTCGCTTCCTCCTGCTCGGCTCCCGAGTCATTCATCATGTTGATTTCACGACCTAGGTACACATAGGTAGAGCATTCAGAGATGGTCCTTCCGTTGAGCGTGAATAGGGCATCAGAAACCAATCCGTTTCTCATGAACATCGTCTTCGTCAGATTCAGCCGTAGACCGATTTTTCCACACGCGCAGTCGAATTCAGCCATCATTCGTTCCGCTTTTCTAGATGTTTGGTGTTATCAAATCAATGTCGTGAGCTAAGCGGAGATGGTGTAGTTGCCGACCATCGACCTTCACTCTCATGTCTTCCCATTACAGTTGACGTATGACGCTCTCGAGAGAGGCGTTGAATAGCTTCGGCAAGATGGTGTCGCCCTGTCGGACCCCTCTCCACGTCGATGATGATCTCCTTGTAGAATGGTGAGATTTTGGTCGTGAAGTTTCTGTAGAGCTTACGAATAATCCCGAAGTCCTCTTCGAAACCCTGCTTGTTCGCATGGCTGTCCTTCATCTAGTATTCTGCCAACCCTGTGAAGAGTTTGCAGACTACAGACAGCAGGCAGATTAGGCGATAATTGCCAATGTCATACTTCTTCTTCTTCTCCCTAGCGTTAGTCCCGCGCCGTCGCAGGGTCCGCTGATCTTGTTAGACGTCGCCACTTGTTCCGATCCACTGCATCTTCTGCTGTGGCTCTCACTTCAGTGAGGTCCCTCTTGATGACGTCCCTCCACCTTTTCTTCGGGGCTCCTCGTGGTCGTGCCTTCCTTATTGGGTGGTCTTCAGGCCTCCTCAGTACATGACCGTACCATCGCAGTCGCTGCTCTCGTGCCTTCAGCTGGATAGGAGCCGTCTGTGTGACTGCTCTGACGTCCTCGTTTCTGACTCTGTCGAGTCGTGTCCAGCCGCAGGCCCATCTCAGCATCCTCATTTCAGCTGAGTGGAGCTGCCTTTCATGGTTCTTGCATACTGGCCAGCACTCACTGCCGTAGAGCATTGTAGGCCTTACCACAGCCCGGTACACCTTGCCCTTGAGTGTTCTCGAGCATCGCCGGTCGCACAGGATGCCAGTGGACTCCCTCCATTTCATCCAGGCTGCGTTGATTCGGGCCGTCACCGCCTGGTCCACGCTGCCATCAGCTGCCAGGTTGCTCCCCAGGTACTGGAAATCTCGGCCCTTTGATAGCTTCTTCGCTATGGCGATCTACGATGACTTCGGCGCACTCTTCGGAGCTTAGGAACTTGGTCTTCTTTACGTTCAGCCGGAGTCCATTTCGCAGCGAGCACATCCTGCCACCGCTGCCACTTTGTTCCTGAAGTTCCTCCCTGCTGTCCGCTATCAGGGCGATATCGTCAGCATATGAGGATGTTTCAGTGGTTCCTCCATGAGTTCTTTTGCCATGACATCTAGAGTCAGGAGGAAGAGGATGGGCGCTGAGGGCTGACCCTTGGTGTACCCCAACCGGTAATGTTTACCTCTTTGTCAAGCCGTGAGGGGTGCGTACAGCTGCTTTAGCCCCATCGTACATGTCCTTCACTATGGAGAGTGGAGGTGTTCCGGAACCGTTACGTTCTCTGAGCGCTCTCCAGGTAGAGGCGCTTGGCAGACGGGTCGAATGCCTTGTCAGGGTCAGGAAGCGCTAGGTAGCAGGGTCGCCGCTTATTCTCTCTGTACTTCTCCATCAGCTGTCTTGCGATGAAGATCGGCATCGGTGGTGGACCTCATCCGCGCATGGAAGCCGAACTGTTCCTGCGAGATCGAGCAAGTTCTTAGCCTTGTGTTTTGACCACGGCGTCGTAGCACTTCATGGTGTGGGAGTCATTGATTGCCCGCGGGTAGTTGGAGACTCCGTCGCGTCCCTTTCTGTTTGAAGTGGAACAAGTTGTGCTGCTCTCCGCATTCGGCCCTCCTTCCGTTCAGCTGTTTACGTTGTTTAGGAAGTGCGGGAGGCCACTCCACCCATTTGCTCTCCGAGGGCTTTCATGCCTCTATCGGTACCCCGTTCTGGCCCACTGCTTTCCAGCGGTTCATTCTCCTAGCCTCCGGCGAACTTCATCTTGTCAGCGCAGTGTGGGACTGCCGTGCCTCTATACTGTGGCTGTCTTGCGAGGGAATCTTGTTGCGGTTCAGAGAGTCCGTCGAAATATTCTTACACCTCTTCCTGACTTCGGCTTGGGTTTCCTGCAGAAATGGCCCGTTGCTGCTCTTTACGAGTCTTTACGACCCTGATGTCTAAGCTGGCCGATGCGCAGCTTTAAGCCAGGCGGGAAGAGCCGACTTGTCCCCAATTCATCAGGCCTTTCCAGCTTGTCGTACAGAGGCGTCCATTTCCGTATTCTTGGCCATTAGCAACGCCCGCCTTAGCGAGTCGCTTGCCGCTTATTTGTAGGCAGCGTGTCTTTGGGGTCGGTCTTTTACCAGCATTTGTATGGCGATCCTTACTTCTGCTTGCGATCCTCTGGATTTCCTCGTTCCAACAGGCTGCCTTGTTTCCTCTGATTAACTCGGCGTTTTCCAGGACCTCGCCTTGCCACACTGTAGCGATGACCTCTGCTGCGTAGCGCCAGGTGTCCTGGATGGCCCATGTGGGTGGTTGGGAGCCCAGCCTCAGTATTCTTCGCGAGGTATCTTTTCTACCCTGCCCATTTTCCACACCCGGAATTCTTTCGGCTCTGCTCTCACCCTTGGTCTTTCTGGGAGGTCTGTTTCGATGTCTGCCAGGAAAGGCCTGTGGCTGAGGGCCAGCTCTTCCCAGGCATTGTATCCTTTGGATTCCTTGATGGTTTTGAGAGGACAGATCCTTCTTACCAGGACATGGTCGATTTCCGTTTGTCTCCTCACTGCTGCTATGCCGTTACCTTTTGGGTCTCCTTTTCGCGAAGAAGCGTGTGCCAGATTGCTAAGTCGTGGCTGATGCTAGGTCAAAGATTCGTTCATCCCTCAGACGTTCTTATGTCCCTATTCTTACCTCGTGCACCTTTCTGTACGCCTTCTGTCCTCTCCAGATATGGACCATTAGATCTCCAGCTATGGAGATAGTCCTCTTCCGAACGATTATGGCCTCGTCCAGGTCAGGGGAATTCTCCTTTTCGGCTTCAAAGCAAACGGATGTGGGTGCGTAAACGGTCCAGTACTGTCCAGTACCCCTTCGTGTCTTCTGCACTCCATGAATCCGGTCACTGATCCTGTTCCAGTGGAGACGCAGTCCGTTGAGGGATTCTGCCACCGCATATGGCAACGCATTCCGTTTGGTCTGCTCATTGTAGAATATGTGTTGACGCCTTCATCCATCTCGCGGGCCTTCGCACCCTTCATCCGCGTTCCCTGCAGGCATAGGACTTGCGTATTCCTGCGTCTCTAGAGTGTCCGGAACCCTCACGAAGACGTTCCCCGTAAGCGCCCCACGTCAGGGTCCCAATTCGAACTAGCTTCTTTGGCCGAGGTCATTCATCCCTCGGTAGCCCTCGCATACTGACCACAAAACTCGGGCGAGGGTTCTGCGCGCCACTTCCGGGTGACGTCCTAGCTTTTACACTGATTCTATTGCGACTTGTCATGGTTGTTGTGACGGGTTCCTCCATCAGCCGGCCTGTCAACCTGGGCCTGACGCTGGTATCGTCCCCATTTTTGCAATTTTTGCAAGGCAGGTTTGTGCCTCGGCAGGGATCGAACTCGTGGCTCAGAGTGAGATTATGAGTCTGCACTCTTAACCACTCGGCTATCCCTGCCTTTGCCAATGTCATACAGGTATCCCTTCTTGTACAGCGACACAGTCTTGCTGGTTTTGCACGAGGTGAGTACCTTGCATTTCGACAGGTAGCGTGTGAAGAGTCGAGCCAGGTTTTGACAAGAACTGGCGAAAAATTCTTCAGATGTTCGGGTCTGATCCTGTCGGAACCGGGTGCCGTACGATTCTTCACCGACGAGATAGCGAGTCGGACTTCGGAAGGTAGAACTGCAGGAACGACATATCAATCCTGCTCCAAGCGATATGGTGGTAGGTGGACGTGGCTGTCAAAGAGATCAGAGTAGAAGTCGTGGATGACCTTCTCCATTGCCCTTCTGGATCGGTGATTGTTCCGTCCTGACGTCCGATGTCGGTCATCTTGGTCTTGCAGTCGGTCGCGGCGAGTGTTGCGGACGCTCTTCTCTCCTTGAAGTCTTCCTTTATCGCTCTGCATAGCTTCGCAAGCTCAGACGTCAGTTGGTTATTGCCTGCGGCTCATGCGGCTCCACGTTAGCGAATCAGCTCGAGTGTTTCCAGAGATAGACACTTCTTGTTAATCTTGGGACTCTCTGACTTCTTGGCTCAGTCGTGAAAATGTGCGACAAGCCGTTCGTATTCCTCATCGATGTTGTCGATGACGGAATTCTCCCAGAGAAGTGAAGTGATCCCAGTTGATGACGGTCTTGGGGCTTCGCTCCTTGAACTTCGCGGCTCTCTCTCCTCGCATCGAAAAGCGGAATAAAGGAGACGGTGGTCGGATCCTGTGTAGAACTTAGGGACAACAGCGACATCGGTCAGGGAAATACCTTCGGATCTGCAGATGATGTGGTCGATCTCGTTATGGAATTGTCCACCAGGAGACTCCCATGTCCAGCGTAGCGAGCAGGGCTTCTGGAACTGCGAGTCACCATGGATGGTATTTGTCGACAGGATAAACTTAGACAGCCTTTGACCCCTGCTATTCCACTCCGTTCCGTGAGTTCCGCTGTGAAGTTCTCCAGCCCTTCTTCTTGTCAGGTCTTAGAAAAAATCACCAACTATGACCTTGAAGAAGTTTTGATCTTCCTTGTAGAACTTCTCCAATTCCTTTAGGACGCGTCGAGCTCATCCTCGTCGTAGCTGAATGTTGGTGCGAGGCGTACGAAGATTGTCAAAGACGGAGTTGACCACATCTTCTCAGTCGCAAAGGTCCGATTCGGGTCGTCAGATTTTCGTATTAATCGATGTTCATGGCCGAGTGCGTGTTGACGAGGACGCCCACACCGCCAACGCCTCTGCTGTCGCATGTTCCGAGGAACAGTTCTTCTCCAGCCTCGTGCACGGCGTGTAGTGGGCGTTGTCTCCTCGTCTAGGTCAGTCCGATGACGTCGTACTTTATCTTCCTGGCTTGCAACATCAGATCTTCGATGTGAGCTTCCGATGCAAGCGTCCGTGCGATAAAGGTACAGATCGTCATCCTATTCGTGGGCGACTCGAATCTCCGTTGGCCCTGTGATTCTTGCAGCGGTCCCAGGTGACGTCGCCCTGTCGGTGGTTCCCTCAGGTTCAGGGGAATGAGGCCCATAATTATTACTGTTTTTGGCGTGTAGAAATTTGACCACGCGTAGCTCGCCAGGCTCTGACTTGGCACCCTCCGCATTGGTACCGTGTTGGAACAGTCCAAACAGTTCACCCCCAGCCACGTTGAGGCTGCAGATAGGATTTGTGGGGGAAATTTGTTATACAGTTAAGATATTCATTGTTTGGAGAGAGCTTCAGGTCCATTCTGAAGAAAGGGACTAAATATAGAATAGACACTGACACAAGAAGAAGATATGTTAAAACGGTGTATGAAAAAACTCTTTCCAAAGTTACAAATTATTATAAAAGTAAATGTGAAGCTAACATTCATCCAGAAATCGATTACAAAAATGTCTACACTCGTGTTACACAGCAAAGTTAAACCTCTTCTAACAAAAGCTAACATTATATGTATGGGAGACCGCGTACCCTATAACCTAATCAAAAAATATCGAGACAAATACGTTTTTTTGTCTTCTTAACAAGGCGAGTAATAATTACGGCATTGTTTGCAAGAAGTTCTATCATTGCTGTTCGAGCATAAAATCTTTAATGATAAAAACAAGATTAATATAAACGTAGACGCAGATCTTCCTACCATATAGGCCCTGCCAGAACTACATAAAAAATCCAATCAAGTTCAGGTACATTACAGAGGCTCATAGTAGTGGCGTAAAACCGTTGGCTCAAGAGCTACACACAGTTTTCACCCATATAAGAACCACTTAATTAATTATGTTAAAGTAATACAGAATCGTAATAGAACAGTCGAAACATATTGGTCCATAAGTAATACCAATATGAGCTAGGAACTTTGCAACATTCCATTTGACAATCTCAAATTTTACACTGCCGATTTCACGGATATATTCACAAACTTAGAGCATCATTAAGAACATGGGGGAACTTCTGAGCATCTGCTTCAAAAATGCCAACAAATCGTCGATTGCCACTAACGGTTACCATGTTTTCCAAGCTGGTGGTAAAGAACTTACGAACAACTACAGATATTTTAAACCCAGCGATTTGATGTAGCTGACCGATTACTTATTACGTAATAGTTTTTGTCTTTTTGCTAACAGCATCTTTGAACAAAACAAAGGTGTTTCACAAGGGGGCAACTTCAGTAAGCTGCTGGCAAATATTACGCTCTCCGTCATGGGGTATAATTATGCGAAATCACATAAGCTCCATAGTGGCAAGCTGTTCATCCCAGATATATGGATGATTTGCTTGTAGCGCATAACCAAGATAAGAACAGCTTAGGAGGACAGCTGACAGAAGTCTATAAGAATACACATCAGTTGAAGAAAACTCATATAAGTGAAATATCTAGTAATTATTTAGATTCAACAATTAGCATAGTAAATGGAAAGATTAGCACCAAGTTGTGTAATAAAACGGATGACTTCAGCTCCAACGTTATTAGATTCCCATACAGTGATACAAACATTTCGCTTCACAATAAAGCTTCTGCTATATACACAGAAACGTTTTGATACATTCCTTTGTAAACTAAAAGATATGATTGGACACTTTTGAGCAATGACTACAAAGAAGACTCCATAATAAGTAGTATTGTTGAATGTGTTTATAAAACGAGTTTTTATGTTACAAATATTCAATTACAAATAATTACAAAAAGATAAGTGAACTGGTCAAGGGTACTCTCACTAGCGGTGATCCTTTGTACTAACTTTGTTTCTCATTTCAAGAAATTTTTCGATTCTTAGCTTGTAGCTTGTTTCGGCAGTCATTTACATACAACTCTCCTTTTAATTTTCGTTATACGCGATTATATATAGTTGAACCCACTTCCTTTTCTTTTGTGTAGGCACACATCAGTGAATTTAAAACCATTCTTCTTCTAAACTTCTTCTTATTGCATGTTTTTGCATGAGAGCCTCAGTGAGGTAGGATGTCATTTTCCTTTGATCTTTTTGTCATTACCTCCCCACTGTTGTCCAAATTCCATCTATCCTACCTCACTGAGGAGTCTCGAGGTAGACGGAGTTACAATGGTTTGTCTGAGGGAAGGGGCGGAACAAACCATTGTTTTGTCGTAGTTTATCTACCCATGTCTATTTCTTCTTCTAATTGGAATAAACAAGGAACTATTGAACTATTCCTATCCCAAAACTCAAGGAAATTTTTTCCACTCAAGCTCTGCCTATAGATGTTAATCAGTATCCTGATCACCGAAATGACATTTATTTTTGCGCTTATTGTTCTTATTGCTGGCGCCTATTGGCGCCGACAGGCGCCAACATAGCGCCAATAATTTTCTCGACAAATTTGATTTGAACTTGGATACGGCGGTAAATTGATTTCCTGAACAACAATATGGCATTTTTTTGACGCTGGCGCCACCTGGCGCAAATTTGGCGCTACACCCTTTCCCCCAAGATCGATAGAAACTTGCATATTAGGGCTGTTTGATGCCCTCTTTAAGAATATTGCATTTATTTCTCGACACTGGCGCCATTTAGTGCTCTGCTAAGGCTGAACCTAGAAAAGGGAGTGACTCCCTCTAGACCAAGTTCACCCTTAGCGCATATGATCATAGCTTCCCACACTAGCGCCGGCGCCAAGAATAAATTTCATGTTCATGATCAGGATGTCAAATAACCCCTGTAGATAAGTTTTCATTGAATTTAGTGGCACCAGCGCCTATGTCGCGGCACCAGGCGGTTTTGGCCTGAGCGGACGTGATATTCATGATCAGGAGGTCAATCAATCCCTAGGGACAAGTTTTCAGCGAATTTGTTGATTTGAGGTACTCTGGCACTACCCGTTTGAGCAAATTTTCAGGAAAGTTCATCCTTGCAGAAAGGCCGGTGGAAAGCCGGCCCGATTGAAGACAGGGGTAGCTTCAGTTCAGTAGTGCCAAAAACAAAAACAAGTATACGAAGCGAAAACAAAAGTAAGCACTGTTCACCCTTTGCTGCCCCATTCTTCCAAAAGCAGGCAGAGACTAGCCCTTTGGCTATAGACTTGTCTTTAGAGGTAGTTCGGACTCCTGAAGACGAATATCACATTCGCTTGGTCCGAAATCACTGGCCGTCTGCGTTAGAAACATGGCCACATGCTTGTTGCTACTCCGCGCGTATAGCTCGGACTCCTGACTGTTTAGTGGCGAGCGATGTGCCAGGAAAAGAGAAACACGGCTAAACAACACGGTACTCTCTATGGTTGCCTGCGACAATGGTCTCTCACTTCGCTAAACCACAACCTTTGCGAAAAAGAGATTTCTCTCACTGAAGACGGGTGCAGACAAGCAGACTGCGCTGTGAATGTAGTCCCTTTACTTCATTCTTCAATCGATTGTTATCCCACGCAGATGTTCGTGTTCAGGAGGTCAAGCTACCTCTGGGGCAAGTTCAAGCTACCACTGATTCAGAGTTCTCTGGCGCTGGCGCCTCTAGTGCGGACGCTCGGCAGCTCAGAGCTAAACGGATTTGATAAATTGATAGTCATTTTGAGGTGGTCAAACTACCCTTAGGAACAAGTTCTCAGCGAATTTGGTGATGCACGGTATTGTGGGCCGTCAGCTGTGGTTCGGGCGCCAGGCGACTTCAGGATAGACAGATGTGATATTCGTGTTGAGAGGGTTAAACTACCCGTGCGAAGAAAATTTCAGCCAAATCTGCCCTTGTACTTGTTTCGAATAAAATAATAATAATAACAGAATCTCGGTTTGTCGGTATGTAGGTATATAATCGTATGTATGTCGGTTTGTATGTCTGTCCGTCCGCAAAATGCTTTACGGGATTAAACACGTTAGTGAAAGAAGAAAACTACGAACCCTAGCCAAACAGGAACCCCATCGGTGCAGATGCTAAATCAGCCTAATGTTTTGATTGTGATAACAGCATATATAAGACAACCACTCGGTACACTCCGAGCCATTGCACGAGCTGCTGCCGTGGCAGCTGGACGTGTGCTCGTGCGGGGGCAGGGTGGGGTGGAGCCGGGGGGGGGGCACCAAGTGACCCCTCCCCTCTCCTTCCAACCCCTGCACGTGCTCAGCTGGACCTGAGCATGTGCAAGGGAAGGGGTCCGGTGAGGGGGTGCGTAGCGCACGCTCGAGTGGAAGCACGCGGCAACAACAATATATAAGAAAACAACCGCTAGAAAAGTTGCAACTTAATCCGTAATAAAAAAACGCTCTAGGATGCTGTTTTGATTTGTGATTGTGGATACTCTCACAGCATATAAGACAGCCATTTAGTGCACTCCGAGCCATTGCAGAAGTTGCTCGCGTGCTAGCTGGACGTGAGGCGAGGGCCAGGGTGGGGAGAGTGGTACAGTGAGAAGGTGAGTGGGAGGGTATACTATGAGGGAGCCTAGATTTTGCTGGATCAGAAGAACACCATGGTTAGCACCACTGAAAGCGATAAGACGATGAGTGGAGGGATCAACCGCTAGCAGGGCCGCAAATAAAACCCATGCTATAGTACCGCTTTAAGGGGCTGCTTTGGTCGTGATTACAACCTGCACTATAGAAACCACGTAGTGCCCTCCGAGTCATACGAGCTGCTCGCTAGAAGAAGCTGAACATGTGCAGGAGGAAGTGTGGTGAGAAGGTGGGGCAAGAAGATATTGGGAAGGGGATTACCTGGGTGGGTGGGATTAGGGAAGGGGGGGGGTATGATGGGGAGCTTGGAATGCATACGGATAGAATAGCAGCTTAACTGAGGAAGCAAATGCGCTGTGAAAGCGATGAGATGATGAGTGAAGGGATCAACCGCTAGCACGATCGCGAATAAAATTCATGTTATGCTCTCACTTTGGGGCTATGTTTCGATCGTGATTACAACCACCCCAATATAAGAGAGCTATGTAGTGCACTCTAAGTCACTTCACGAGCAGCTCGCATGGCAGCCAGACGCGAACACGTTCAGGAACCATGGTGGGAAGGGGTGGGGAGAGCGAGATGGGGAGAGGGCGAGGGTAGGTGAGATGGGGGTACGATGGGGGAGAGGGGGGGGGGGCGGAGCTCAGCTTACGCTGGGTTAGAAGATCACCATAGCTGAAGAATCAAAGCATAAGGTTAAGAGAGAAGGAACCAACCGTTAACATGGTTGCGAAACAAATCCATGTCAGTATCACTTCGAGTATCGAGTATAGTATCACTTCGAAGAGATGATCTAAGGTTACACCTCCACTATAAAAGAGGACAACGTTGTGCACTACACTTCACTGCAGCTGTAGCAGGACGCGAACACACGCATGGGACACCGTGATCAAGGGGTGGGACGGGTAGATGTGGAAGGGGATAGCGAGAGTTGATCGGATCAGTGAAGACGGGTGAGATGGTTAGCTGTTGATCATTGCATTGCCTAACTGTGAAGGCAAAAAGATCAGTGAAAGCAAAGATATGAAGAGAGAAGCGATCAATCACTAGCAGAGTGGCGAGCTAGTCTATGTTGTGGTGTCAGTCTAAAGCGATTTTTTCCGCGACAACAACAAAGGGAGTGGCTGTTTATGGCAAGGAACTGGTTTATTGTCATACTTATGTTATGTCGTGATATCGACATGTTGTGAAGTATGAACTGATGAACTGAACAAAAAGTTCAAACATTTGCAGTTTGGTTCCCCACCTGTGATCTGACTTTTTGCACGAGCTTGCATGAGCGGCAACCTTAAGTGAAAGCAAAACAAAATGAAATGGCAACTCGTAAAGTAGTTGCAACCAATGCGCTAGCATATGCGTAAACTCAGAGAAATGAAGCAACCACACTTAGAGCGGTATCCTACTATATATAATCCGCTATGTGTGTCTGTCTTGTGTATGTGTGTGTGTGTGTGTGTGTGTGTGTCACGAAATTCGTAACCCCTGTCCCAGTGGCAGAGAAACGTTGATTCCGGAAAGTGATGGAGGGGGCATGACAGGAATACCATTGGTGGGTGACAGGATATGATATCAGTTGATAAGATTCGATAAGAGGCGTCCAAAGGGGATGGTCACCCAATCCATAGTGGGGGCCACAGCAGCAGTGGGACGTTGGTTCTGCAAGTGAAATAGGGGGTTGGACGAAAACATTATTGGTAGGTGGGATGTGATGTCAGCTGATAAGATCTGATAATGGGCATTAGAAGGGAAGGACTACCAAATTCATAGTGCGGCTCACAGGAACAGTGGGTCCTTATATCCGAGAGGTGATATAGGGTGTGGGACGGGAACATTATTGGCGGGTGACAGAACGTGATAACAGTTGATAAGATACGATAAGCGGCCTCGAAAGGGAAGGGTCATCAAATTCGTAACGCAGGTTACAGCAACTGTGGGACCTCTCCGAGAGGCGATATAGGCTGATATGATAGTGATAGGGGACGGGAATATTATTGGCGCGTGCGGAAGTGATAGGAGCTAAAAGTGACAAGGTAACATGGAAAAAACCGCTTCACCTTTCACAACAACCACGCGATCGTTATGACTGAAGTATAACGATCTCAACGATACCAACAGAACTCATTCCTCACTGCTTTTTAGTAACGACATCATGTACGACCGCTAAGTTAGCTCCATTGCAAATGCATGGGGTTTGTTTACAGAGATGTTATGAGCAGTAGCAATTGACTTAATCACTCTTACCACAATTATCTTCCATCAACAACCTTAGTGAGGGCCATTTAAAGGGCTTCACTGCTGAATGCGGGAATGCATTCCAAAGCAAGACGCTTCAGGAGGACAGAATGCTAAATTATAGGCTGCTTCAACGGCTATCCTAACAGGCTGCACTATTCCCGTGTATTATATGAACGTACCAGTCGGATCGCTGGCTAAAGCCGCCTCTCCTCCTGTGATGCGGGAGGCGCTGCTGCTGCTTCTGCGTCTTGACGGGACGAGCGCTGCTTTTCAGTTCTTGGCTGATGCAGAAGATTCCATTGAACAGTGTGGTTGGTCAACGACCCGTAACTTAGCACGCGGAAAATCGAGGCCGGGCCATGTCACAGAAGGAGGAGCGCCCGGCGACAGCTGGGCGATGCCTTACCTGGTAACATTCTATAAAGCAGAAACTTTGTGTGTCGGTTTTGTTTGGTATGTAGGTATGTATGTCAATGTCCGTTTGAATGTCTGTCCGTCAGCAAAAGTGCTTCACAGGATCAAACAGGTTAGTGAAAGGAGAAAAGACGACAACACAAGACAAACCGGGATTCGCATCCGGTGCAGATTGTATTCAATCCAATGTTTTCGATTGTGATAACAGCCCATATATAGACAACCATGTCGGTACGCTCCGAGCTATTGCACGAGCTGCTTGGGTGGCAGCTGGACGTGAGCTCGTGGCGAGGGCAGGGTGGGGTGAGGCCAGGAGTGGGGTGAGGCCGAGGGGAGGGAGTGGGGCGGTACACCCCTACCCTCCTTACCCGCTCAGCTGGACCTGAGCATGTGCATTTGAAGGAAGTAGAGGGGGGGGGTACGGTGGGACGGGGAGCGGCACGCTGAGTAGAATAATAGTTGAAGAAGTGGACAGCAGACGACCGCTAGCAAAACCGCGAGGTAATCCAGAATCGAGTAAATTGAGATGTTGTTCTGATTGTGATATTACCGTCACCCTATACAAGACAACAATTTAGTACATCCTAAGCCATTGCTCAAGCTGCTCGCGTGGCAGCTGGATATGAGTTCGCGCGTGGGTTGCTCCATCTATTACGACTCGGTCAAATTATGGGTATGGGGGGAATATGTAGTTTGCCTGAAACAGGAAACTCCGGAACAGAAAAACTGAATAATGCTTCGCTTCATGCGTTCAACAGCCCTTTTTACTTTTGACCATTCAATTACAGATGAGAACGAATATCAAGCGAGTGGAGTACCAACTAATAATAATACTTTAGGGAGCGGACCGCATGCTAATTGAAAAGGGGAGCATTCATCGATAGGCATCCCGGTGCAGGTGATGTAAACGAAATCTGTTCTTCTACTGAGTGATTCATATTGCGCTGTATTTTCCGACTACACATTGTATGCTAAGTAGTGCAAGATCCTAAGCCTCCCTTTATTTGTTACGATTCGATTCCTACAGCGCCGTATATGAGCAGCCCACTATTAAAAAGGCTCCGTTAAAATTATGGAGCGCGCCTAGCGAGGCCGAGCCAAAGAGAAGGAGGAGAGCTCGGCGTTAGCCGGGCGATCCGACTGGTAATAACTAATTTCGAATGATTGAGGTTACACTTTTCATAGACCGTCAAATTGTACATAGGCACACTGCCATTCTATTCAGTTTGGCAGTGTAAAGAAAAAAAATTGCGCATCAGTCTTTTTTCGGAAGCCTCATGTACTTTTTGATCTGTTGAAAGTGTCGAATGGAATTATACCGGTTTGTATCAAGCGCGACGTTCCTCTGCTTGCTTTCCTGCTCCTTCTGCAGGGCGCTTCGCACCGCGTTAATGATGGTTCGCACCCTAGGTGAGAGCGTGTTTGTGGGTTTCAGAATATCCCTGGGAAGAATTTTCATCCAGTGTGGTGGCATGAGGTGTTCCCGCGTTAGCGCCAGTAACGTGAGGGCCAGGCAGTTTCGTGGCAAGCTCATGTGACATTCGTGTTCCGAGGGTGAAGCTACCCCTGTTCAGGGCACATCGTTGGTTGGGGAATCCCCCACAGGGGTCGT
>MU931282.1:0-27414 GCA_036418165.1 Cooperia oncophora
GCTATGGCAGAAGAGCTGTTGCCATGCATTACCAACTACCAAGTTGAAGCCTGGCATCTCCCAGGGAACCAAACATTGTGAATCTTAGCGCAAATCATCATCCTATTCCGATTTTATCAAATGTTACTTTTCCTTTTCTTTCTTCTAGTCCTTATACCGTTAAATGCCTTACGAACATAGTGCTCATAAGTCAATTTGTCATACAAATCTATCATTTCACCACTCGTACACCGCAACCCATTGACACGGATGGTACGACCCCTTCATCCGGATCCGTTCTCACCATCATCTCCACATTCAACAAGAAGGAATCAACGGAAGGCCCGTATGATATCTTATACAAATTTCAAACTTATTACCCCTCTATACCTTTGCCGATTATCTCTTATCCATTTCATGTAACCAAGCATCCATGAACGAACGAGACTGGCTACCGCTACCGCTGCCACAACATCAACCCGAAGATGTAAACCACCGGATGATAGCAGATTCCTACTTCATTAGTTCCATCATTAACTCTACTATATTTGAGTCAATTATTAGGCTATCTACTCCTCACTTTCTTATTCTGTTTTAGTCATCTTCCCCCTTTTTTGCCCCGCGGAGTGTTCTGGATTGCCACCAGAACCTGCCGGCGCACCCTTTTATGACTGCCTGATTGATATGTATAACCCATAGGCAACATTGAGACATGTGATTATGACCCATAGGTAAATAGTTAGATACTCGATGCGTGACCTCTCCTGTATTGAGAGGCACGCCTAGATTAAGTCAGCATTCTACCACTACCACCACCGAGACCACCCCGTCTTGGAAACCATCACCTAACACGAGGCCACCCCGTCTCGTCTATACTGTATTATATTGCAACTCCAACGAGGCCACCCCGTCTCGTCAATAAAGCTACATAAACCTACACAGCCCACGGCCCTGAGGACCAGCGCTGCATGTGACGCGATTGTGACGCGACTGTCACTGAGCCGCAGTCGCTGTCGCGTCACAGTCGCGTCACACGCAGCGCGGCTCAGCCGCCCCACCGGTCTGCAATGATGAGGACTGTACATCCCGCTAATCTTGGAAACAAAGTGCCTTTCCTGAGAACTCAATGTAGATGAAATGAAAAAAAACGGAGGAAAAGGACAGGACTTTTGAAAAGATGAAGATAACTGAACACGCTTTCCGGGACACTTACTTGGCTTTTCATCTAGCCTCTCTGCTCTGAGACAAAAAAGACAGGACCAACACATAAGTTTGGTTTAGCTGTTTGCAAACGATACTGATGCTTTAAGAAACACGACTGTCAGGAGGCCCCTTCACTCACTGTTCTGAGCTGGCATGTCTTTCTGTCCGGGCGCATTTCCTTTATCACTTTTTTGTGAAGCTTCTTTGGCACTAAAATGCAGTAGTTCATTCGACCGCCTATAAAAACAAGGTCACATAGCTAGAAAAAGTATGGCGACAGCGCAGATCTTGTATGAGTTATAAATTTGATTCTCAAAATTTTTGGCGAATGAATGTCTAGAGATTTGCAGGGGATTGCTATAGGCCTGCATGTGCCCCAAAATTGCTATTCGTTGTTTATTTATTGCAACCCCTGTCACAAATCGGATTTCTGCTGGAAATTGAAAACAATCTATCGAGTAACCTCCGTGGATTGCTTGCCGTTTGTCGAATGGGTCCGCAGGTGCACGAGCATCTCCCTCTTTTTCTGGTCAAAAGTGCACAGGAACGGCGTGGAGGGCAGTGGTACCGACATAATCCGTCCACGCTGCCGCACCCACCCGTTACGTCAGCCACACGCCTAAAAACGTAATCGAACGCGCTACTTGTCTGCGACCTCTCCCTTCTGGCAGCACTTGCGTAGTAACGCAAGCGCTGCACCTCGTCACTTGGGTACCACTACCCTACAGCCCCAACGGAGTGCACTTTTGAGCGGAGGAAGAGTGACACGCTACTGCAGCTGCAGACCCATGGTCTCGCAATTGGCGAGAGGCAAAAACGCTCTCAAGGTAACAAGGGAGGTCGTTCAGGGTGTGGTGAGCTTTTTGAAAACGGTTTTTTGCATATTGTAGGGGCTCATACAGGGACCTGAAAAATGGGTTTCGTTTTCGCTGCGCGCTTCCAGGAAAGCCAAAAAATGACCGAAAAGAGAACTTCAAGGAGAGGCACCTTGGGCCAATTTATCGCACTGTGGACCGCTTCTGGCACTGAATACTCGTAGCACAACAGGTAATAGTTATTGTAATGTGAAATTTGAAAGAAAATGAAGCGTTTCTCATAAAATGTGGTGAGAGAGCGAAAGAAGCTTGATAAACGATGGAGTTAGTCCGCGTCGTGAAGTGGCCGGATTGCGTGGTGGATAGTACGTCGGATGGCAGCGCTGGGATGGGGTTTATGGCTCGGATCCTCTCAACATTTTGCTGGATTTCCACTTTTCCTGTTTCTCTTTGTCTGCAGACGTATATGACTCGGAAATTTTTCTCTCGTGAAGACATGGATCACCGATCTTTTCCAGAAACAGTTTACTTAAGACTTCAATTTTTCTTCTATTACAAGCTAGTTCCACAAAAATGACACATTCCAACGAAGCAAGTGAAAAGGTGTGTGCCACACCAACTGCACCTGACAAATATCCAACAGTGAACAATTAATTACTGCTTCCTTGGCAAGCGACAGTGATTTCTCCTTTGTTGAACCCGTAGTCAGTTGGACTCGAAAAAGGACTAAGATGGTCGTCGCCGTATCCAGCCGCCACCCAGGCATGGACGCAACAGTAGGCGCGAACTGGCGGTAAGTGTGGCTGGTGATCTGCACAGGAATAACCATATGGAGCTTCGCTAAACACTGTCCTGTCGCGAAAAGTCTTACTTTGAGGATGTTGTCCCTGCTGTAGGAGAAGCCAGGTTGATAATACATCACATGGTCATATATGCGCCGGATGTATCGCTCAAATAACCGAAGAAGTACACATCCAGTGGTTGACTGAAGGCAGTTGGTCCTGCTGGAATGGTCAGCAAGAGGAGCTCTTCACTCGGAGGTACCTCTGACAGCGCATTGGAGTGGTCGGTGAATCCAGCCTCGCCTCTAGGAGTGTAGTCAGTGGAGGGGAAGACCACCCGATCACACACTCTTTGACGAAAGCTGGTACTTGCGACTTTGTCATTATGTGAGTCTTTCCGGCCATCACCAGCAGGCTGAGTGCCTGCCAATGTCCACATTAAGGGAAAGACTCTTCCCTTCGCAGGAGAGTGACCAGCAGCTTGGCTTCGAGCCGTCCATCGCCATACATGACAGGCATGGCCATAAAGGAGTGCATGAGCTATAAGACAAATTGGACAACTCTCATCACTTGTTTGGACCCGACCGGAGCAAGCGTTCTATAATAGTTCTAAAATATTGAAGCGGTTGTTGGACGTTCTACCAAGAGGTGTTTCTTGTGAAATATACCTTTGTGAAGCTACTTTCCTTGTTAATTCCCGTTTGGTCTGCGTTAGCAAATGCAGATAAGGGGTACTTCTTCATTTCCTCTCGCACACGCTTTTCGAAAGCAGCGGCCTCTGCGACGTCCTGTCTGCAGCAGGCAGGACGAAGGATTTAGATGGGGTCTACGAGGCGGTGCTCCAGATTTATGCGCAGAACCATGAGCCGGACTAACCTGTAGGACAAGGGTATCCTGGAACGCAATTTTTATGCAGTGCACTCGCTTCACCATTATGCAGATTTTCTGCACGAAAAGCTCTAGGCACACCTTTTCTAGAAGCTTCCAGAGCCTCTTCGCAAATGAGAGCAGAAAGCCATTCAAACTTAAAGGCTGAGCCCGCATTCAAATTTGATGAGTTATGCGGCTCAAATACTTATAACAAGGTAGCAAGTAACCCCTTAGTGAAGAAAAATCAGAAAGAAATCATAGGAAAGGCTCTATATAGAACCCCTTGCTTAATGAGGTTGTACGTGCTCAAGGCGAAGAGAAGGTGCGGTCGCACGAGTTCTCACTTGTTGATATCAGCTGTTTTCCCTTATCACCTCACTCTCACCACTCGACGTGGAGAGAAGCAGCAGCGAAACAACCGCACCATCAGGTAACCATTAGAAATGAGTGGAGCGGTGCCAATGATTGTAGGTTGGGGCCAATGAGAAGAACGACGGCATCGTGGGCCTCCTCATCATTTTGCGCTGTGAAAGTGGTGTAGTGTTGCCTCCGCGGACCTGAATATCTGCTCATGAAGGGAGGGAAAATCTCATCCGAACACGGGCACTGCCTTTGAGCAACCTTGATTCCTCAAGCATGGGTGGATGAAAATGGAAACTTTGTTGAAAACTACACATTTGTGTTCAGAAGTGTACTCTAACAGTGAGTTAAGGACACTTTCCTCTTCCAGTTCTAAAAGTCGATTCATAAAACGTACGGTTTTGATCCACTTGAAGCGGTTCCCATGGATGAAAGAGGTCGAGATCCTTTTCGGTTCTCTGATCGAAAAGGGATTTCGACCTCTTTCATCGATCTGTATCATCTTTTACCTTGGGCCTGTGCTACTAAAAGTTGAAGTGGACGACTAACTGTCTTTTCAGAAACGCCCTTCTGTCGAAGAAAACACTCTTCGGTAGTGGTAAATCATCCCTGCTGCAGTCACCGTCATTGTCGTCGTCCGGTGTCCAGCTGTCCTCGATTTCTTCGTCGGAAGACACCTGTACACTGCCGACAGTGAGAGGATTACGGCTTTCCTGGGACGTAATGACTTTCTGCGAGAGTGTGCACTCTCACACGCCAACCTGAGAGCTCTCTCTCTCCCACTCACAGTCGACCGCTCATTGTTTTGCCTCTCTCTCACCTCCAAATGTATTGGCGATTTGCGACTCCTTCTCGTTGGCGGCGGAAGGAGTGAGGTTAGGAGTAAAGACGGCAGAAGACCTCCAATAGCTCTGGCAGGCGACAAAACCATGTCGATGAGGAATAAGATTGACACCACAGTTTTTATAGATGTGATCGATAGTTCCAGTAGGTCACAAAATCATATATCCAATCACGTATGATCAAAAATAGCAAACTCGAGAAAAGTATTCCCTCCACGCCTAGCGTACGCTTGGGTAGTGACTGGATACGTCCACGACCTCTTGGACCTTTTTCGAGTCCAACTGGTTTAACGAAGGGGAAATCACTGTCGCTTGGCAAGGAAGCAGTAATTGTTCCACTGTATGGGTAATTGTCAGGTGCAGTTGGTGTGGCGCACACCTTTTCACTCATTGGAATATGTCATTTTTGCGGAACTAGCTCGTAATAGAAGGAAAAAATGAAGTCTTCAGTAAACAGTTTCTGGAAAAAGATCGGTGATCCATGTCTTCACGAGAGAAAAATGTCCGAGTCATATACGTCTGCAGACAAAGAGAAACAGGAAAAGTGGGAATCCAGCAAAATGTCGAGAGGATCCGAACCATAAACCCTACCCAACGCCGCCATCACAGAGCCCGACGCAATATCCGTCAATACCCCTCCTGATGCTTATAACTCTCTCCATCGCGTCTTGTTCAAACTTCTTCGCTCTCTTGGATCACATTTTACTCAGGAAACAGGCTTCATTTTTTCAAATCTTATCATTGAAAATCACTCATCCCTGTGTGCTACGCAGCTATCCGTCGGCCAGAAGCGGTCCACAGTGCGATGAACTGGTTCAAGGTGCCTCTCCTTGAAGTTCTCTTTCCGGTCATTTTTTGACTTTCCTCGAAGCGCGCAGCGAAAACGAAACCCATTTTTCAGGTTCCTCTATGACCCCCCACTAGCGAAGAACTTCTCTCAAAAGCTCACCACGCCTGAACGAGACTCTCTTTTCGTGTCTACGGAAGTCCCAAAGTCGTTATTAAAGACAGCCTACGCCCTCTGGATCTCTCCGACCTTTCTTGTACAGGTTGTGTAGCCCTGTCCTGCTTTTGCCCCTTAACAGCAACTCGGTGTCCTCATAAGTGGCGGTTCTGACGCCTTTCTAGTGTTCCGCCTACGGAAATAGTGGCTCATCTTCCTTGACAACGTTTCAGATTTTGCACGCATTTTTTCATTGTTAGAGGCCACTGTTCATAGCCTTGAATGAAGCGAAAACTGATTAATGAGTAAGAATTGGCAGGATATTGCTTCGCTGGCATAAAGCGACTAGTAGCCGAAAAATTCGTACAGTGAGACTGTCACGGGGTTAAGTTTGTAACTGAACGTCACTGTCCACATCATACAACTGCTGAATTTGTTTTTAAGCATTATGGGGTAAGATGGGTAGTTGCGTGCTCACGACCACTCCTCACTACTACCGTCGCAGAGATGATTCATCAGTAAAGGACAAGAAATCATCGAGGAACACAGTCCTCCATGTCACCAGGTTCCACATTGCTGCACTCAAGAGGCCGCTGGCAACCCTCTCCCACATTCTCTCCTGTTTCCTTTCTAATACCATCCCTTCAAAAAAAGCGAGAGTCATCGCTGCGTTTACTCCGCGCGCCTGCACTCACGCTCGCCAAGCAAGAGCATTAGTTCCAGTTTCGGCCAAACGCCACAGGTGTACTTCTAGTCTGAAGGTATTCCAACGTCAACCTAGTTAGGATCAAATTAACGTACTGCATTCTTGCTGAAAGTTGGGAATCTATACTCGTGCTAGCTGGGAAAGAGAATTTCTAAAAATAGCCAGAGATTATTCAAGCTACAACGCCTCTAGCGACTGACAAAATAATGTAAAACATCTAGTAACGGTGACAATTCGGAGGTAATTAAGATGGCGATTCGGAATCAAAGACAATATATCCTCTAACAGCCTCGCACTTCCGAACACTATTTCTCCGGCTTCGTCATGGAATAGCCGCAGGCCTATTAGAAGACCAGACCACATCTCTGTTGGCGAAATCCCAATAGGTGGTCGTATAATAATATAATAAGAAGAATCGGATCGTCATTTGGGCTGGGAAAATTATTTTCGACAGTTCCATTTTTCTCGCTCATACGTTGTGAAGGTCGGTACTTGCGCGCCATATTTCGAGGGTGGGGCGGTCCGCAAAAGCCCTCGATTCTATGAGGAAGCACGTAAGAGGGCTGGAGGGGGGGAGTCGCTACCAACGTCCTAAAAAAAGGGCTAAGATCCCCAACCAATGATGTGCCCTGTTAGAAGACCTCGGTGAGGAAATCACTGTCCGGTCACGACAAAGTCACCGTCAGCTAGCCAAGCAACGCCGCTTTCTCCTTGAATTCCTTTTTCGCTCTCTCTCACAAGCTCTCCATATTGAATGATGAGAGTGGATGACCGCGAAAAAGAGCTGTTCTAACAGATCTCTCACTCCCATTTTCTTCTCCTTATGCCGTACATGTGCGGGCTCCTGTCTGCAGCATGAGGTCTCTCTCTCACTCTCTCCTCTCTCTGCCTTTTTTTTCCAGAATTTTGGCCGCTATATGTGAGTGGAGGTTATCTCTATCCCTCAACTCTCTGGCTAGAGCTCGCGGCTCCTCCATTTCACAATAAATCACGATATTTAATCTCCTGCTCCCTCTCTCACTCATGATTGCTATCTTACTCACCGGGCTATCTAATAGCTCTCGACTTCTCTGCCTCCTCTCCTCTAGCATCATTTCAGAAGACAGCCCCACTCACAGGCCGCTGAAAAGCATCATTCAGGGAAGATGACTCCCACGACTCATTCGATCACAATTGGTGCACTGTGAGTGTACAGCCTAATAATCTCATCTATATATTGTATTATAAATATGCTCTCACCATATGTCAATTTATGTGTATCGTAATATTGTCACGAAAATCGTAGTATGTACTAACTGGTATATCTCTCACAGGTGACTGCAAGGTGGGGCACAAATATATCCACACCACACACCTAGCGGTGTCACACACACGTGATCATTACTCACACACCACCTCGCACCTCACCGCACACCATTACTTCGTGAGTCTCGCTTCTCACTCTCTCACTAAAGCCACGCTTATGATCGGTTTGTCAGTCCATATGTACTACCAGTCGGCATCGCAGCTGTCGCGGGCGCTCCTGTAGGCCGGGCAATGCCCCTTGTAAGCCACGCGCTACCGCGGACCATTGACCAGCAGCAGACCCGGACGCTGCCCCCAGGCAGCGCCGCAACTGCTCCATCATGATAGTTACGAAGAGCTAGAATGCGCAGAGTGTGTCAAATGATACAGAGCTTTTTGAAGAAAATATCGGAGAATAAGTTGAAAAGTCCTCTGCTGCTCAGCAACACCCCACTTGAAGGACAACCATCGAAAATGAACTTCACCGCATCATCAATTAGATGATAGTCAAGGTTAATCATTCTGATTTCGATACTGAACTTCCAGGGCAGGCCAGACGTAACAAATTATACATAACAAGCTGGGGCTGACGCCGCATACTGCGCGGAGGCGCCACCGCGTATGGTTGAACCTATGGTAATGGTACTGCGCTGACAGGATTCCTGTATTGACCCCGAACACTTCGCCCGATTACAATTTTTTAGAATACGGCCTATTTCATATATGATTCTCCTATTTAATGAACGTTGCTAACTGTCTGGTGCTTATCACTATTGTAAGAACACTCACATCCGTTGGAAATGTAGGACGCTTAGCGGATTTGAAGACTTTTGAGTGGTAATAACATCGACTTATCATGCGGTTCATCTAATCTTCACATTTCTCCACATCCTGCAGTACTTCCGTGAGCAGCTGTCCAGGGCCCTTTTAATTTTCGCTCGAAACTCAGAGGTTAGCGGTCGCTAACCATTACCGCTTACAGGAGATAAAATACTTGAAACTCACGAAGCCTCTAACCATTGTTCCTTGGGCACCGGTGCTGAAGTTTATCAGTTGGTGGGTGGCAGGACGTGATAACAGCTTATCAGCTTATCAGCTGTTATCACTCTCCTGCCACCCACCAATAAATGTCCACCATCTCCCGCCCCCTCATATAATTTCTTGAAAACCAACGTCCCATCGCTGCTGTGGCCGCGTGTTGACGAAAAAAAAAAAAAAAAACAAAAAGAATGTATTAATTAGGTAACTCACTCTTTTTTAAGGCCCCTTGTGGTATCTTATCAGCTCTTATCACTTCCTGCCACCCACCAATAATGTTCCCGTCCTGCCTCCTATCTTACTTCTTGGAACAAACCTGTCTCAGTCTTGCTGTGACGCGCGTTATGAATTTGCTGACTTCGCCTTTATACGGCCCCTTATGGTATCTTATCAACTGCTATCGCTTCCTGCCACCCACCAATAATGTTCCTGCCCGACCTCTTTCATCTTCAGTTCTGAGCGCATTATACGTTGTTTTTGAAGGAAGTCTTATGAATTTGCGGTCAAACAGCACACACAAGACATTCACACACAACACAACACACCAACGGACAAAATTAGGCGGATTATATAGAGTAGCGATAGACTTCGGATCGCACGGATAACGCCGAACTCTCCTCTTTCTCTCTAGGCCGGCTTCGCCGGACGCGTTTCACAATGGAAACGGAGTTTGTCTACTAACTGAGCTGCTCATATTGCGCTGTAATGGGCGAATCGTAACATATAGAGCAACCCTGCGGATTTGCACTTCTGAGAACACGCTTGTGGTTGCACGGTGGTGGTTTGCGCCACAGCGCAATGCTATAGATCTGTAGATAGGGATAGAAAGTAGTCGGCCAAGACAGCGCAACATGAATCGCTCAGTATGTGAATAAATTCCGTTTCCGTTACCTGCATCAAAACGCCTGCCTTGTTGATTATCATGCAATCATGCTAAAGTTGTACAAATGGTTCAGCTAGATGGTAAATGCAAATATTTGGGCTACGTACGTTACTTGCCCTTTTTTCATACTCCCTTATTATTCGTTCTCTGAGCAATTGGAAGTTTAGAAGGAAAAAAACCTAGTGAACGCATAGAGGGTTTACATTATTCAGGTTTTCAGTTCTCCTCGATTTTCCTAGTTTTCAGGCTAACAACATAGCCGCCTCCTCCCGCTCGACGTCGACATCCTACTATATATAATCCGCTATGTCCGTGCGTGTGTGTGTGTGTGCGTCTGTCTGTGTGTCACGAAATTCATAGCGCCGGTCCCAGTAGCAGTGAGACATTGATTTCAAGAAGTGAGGGGTGTGACAGGAAGTGATATCAGTTGATAAGATCCGATAAGAGGCGTTAGAAGGGGGAGGTCACCATATTCATAACGCGGGTGACAGCATCAGCTAGCTCTTGATTCCAAGATATGATATAGGGTATGGGCCAAGAACATCATTAGTGGGTCACAAAAACTGTAAGCTGCTGATAAGATTCGATAAGGGGCGTTAGAAGGAGAAGGTTACCATATTCATAACGCGGGTGACAGCATCAGCTAGCTCTTGATTCCAAGATATGATATAGGGTATGGGCCAAGAACATTATTGGTGGGTGACAAGAACTGTAAGCTGCTGATAAGATTCGATAAGGGGCGTTAGAAAGGTGAGGTCATCGTATTCACAGCGCAGGTCACAGCATCAGCGGGGAGTACGTTTCAGCAAGTGATATAGAGGGTGGGGACATGAACGTGGGTAAATGGAAGCGATAACTACTGATAAGGGCTGATAAAGGAAGTTGCAGTCGTCGTCGTCGCTGTTCAAGGTGGTTCACGCTACCAAATCATAGAGATTTAGTGATGAGGACATTGATGACGGGTGACAGGTAATCTTATCAATCGATAAAAACAGATAAGATGCCATCTGCGCTACATTTTATCACTTCTTACCGCTATAATGCCGAGTATTAGAGGCTCAGTATGTGCTCTTTCCTTTGATGGCAACAGAATCAATTCGTCCATTAAAGTATTTTCTTTCAAATGCATGCAATGGTGCCGAGCGGGGGGAGGGGGGTATATAGTGCGGCTGAAACGGGAAAATCGAGAAATTCACCAATCAGAAAAATTTTCGCAAATCTGCCTGCTATGTGATGTGTTAGGAGGTGGCGGTCGCAACTGAAGCAAAATAAGGAGGGACCCAACAACTGAGGAGTGGGGACGTCCTGTCGGTGGTAACATTCGAGCTCTCCGTGCGACACACACTTTGACATGTACAAGCAATGTGAAGTTCTCCTTTTCAGTGCCACCCATGACCCTGCAGGTATGCCGTCAAGGGGATTAAGTACTCATCCAAACTAATCTAAGTTTTTCCATTCTGATGCCGCAACTATGGTCTTTAATGAAATGCTGCAACCTTCTTACGGTTGAAGGGGATCAGATGTTGGTTGATAATGTCTGATATTGGACTATTTTCAATTCATTTTCCTACAGTTAAATAAGAAAAAAATAAGCGCCACCATTTGGCACATCACATTTAGCGCATTCTACCCCGCCCAAGGGGCGGAGCCAGGTCGGCCCGGCGAAGCCGGGCCGTGAAAAGAAGGAGGAGCACCCGGCGGCAGCCGGGTGATCCGACTGGTTACATATAGTAGCATAGTGGGATAAGTTCATTTTCTATTGTTGCTAGAAGTGACGGCTAAAGGAGAAGGTCGCACACGGGTCTCTAAGGCTTTGCTGTATAGTGCTAACAAGGGAGTTCGTTTAGGGCGTGTTCCCGCTTTTTCGGGATGGTTCTTTGCATTTTGTAGGGCCTTGCCCATGAAAAGTGGGCTTCATTTTCGCTGAGCGGCTCCTGGAGTGCCAAAAAAGGAGCGAAAAAGAAACCTATGGAAACCGGGTATTTTGAGCCTCTATGGGCTGGAAACCGCCTTGAAACGTTGATTAGTTGCTGAGTAGAGGGTCCCTATTAAGGCACTATTAGAACCAAAGAGAAAAATATCGGGGTATGGGGTCTCACTTGTGGCATGCGATCAAAAGTGAACGAATGGTTGGAATGGTTTCTTCAACGATCGGAGCAGTGAACAGCAACAACGATCGGATGGTCTAGTGAATAGCGTGGAGGATTCCCAAGCGGACAGTGAGGGTGGGGTTCGACTCCCCTCGGCGTGCGAGTTTTTGCATTTTTCATGTATCGCTGTTTTCGCGTCAAATATGTCTGTGCGTGAGTATAAGTTCGATAACTGCCATTTATGGGCACATTTCAAATGGGATACTCCATGAATCGGTGCTATTCAATTATTTCAGGTTTTACATACCATTAAGAAAGACCGTAGTTGAAAGTTAATCTTTATAGGTTATACAATGCCCGAATCATGAATATGGAACTCACTTGTAGCTGTGGTACCATTTGTCGCTAATATGGAGCCACATGTTTCTTTCAATGAATGCGTTAGGTACACACATATAAGGGACGTGTAGCGCTACCCAGGCGCCAAATTACGTTTGTGCCAATAATAAGTGTTCAAATCGTGATCGGGGCCATGGATTGCCCCTGTAGACAATCCTTCAGCCAAAAAAATTTTTGTGCATCGTTTGAGATTGTGACCGACAGTCTTTTTATAGAAGTCTACAGTGCCTCGCCATAGGGACCCCCTATTTTATTAATATCCAAAGATAAAAGTAACAATATCGATGAAATTCATGCAAAGAGGAAGGAAAGGGGAATATTCGTCCAGGTCGACTCCAAAAAAGTTGAGGAATTTGAATGAGTGCAATTTCTGTTTCGGTAGGGGAGATTGACATCTTTATTGAGTGAGCAGGCGACAGGAATCTTCAAAGGCCCAGAATGCTTTTTCACGTATGCCGCTTTCCCCAAACCCCCCCCCTCTCCCCCGTACTGATGCCAAGCGAGAAAGGACCTTGGCCGCGCTCCTGCTACACGGCTGTCCTGCCCGGCGGCCTGCTACGTCGTCGTTCCACCGTCGCCTTTACGAAGACTCCGGTCAGCACAGCCGACTAAGTGATCCATCACAACCCGAAAAAACCGAAAAAATTTTTTGACTGGAAGTTCGTCCATAGGGGTAATCGATAGTCCTGATCGACACTTGTTTTGGGCATCGACGCGATTTCGCGCCAGTATAGCGCTTGAAAGGCAGTTGGCACGATGGTTTCCTACTTAGCCTAAAATGCTAGTAGGGCGCTGTATAGTGGGGAAATGGCGAAAGAACGGAGTGAAACGGTCAAAATCCTGCGAAGAAAAAGCCTCCGTTCTCAGTGACTTGTAAATCGATTTCGGACGAGTTTCCCGTACGCATCTTGCCAATCACCGCTACCGAAGATACGGCTGCATATGTGTACCCATATATGCATGCAGCATCACCGCCGCTTCATACCAATCCCTTTGCTTCATAATTTGCTCAGCAAATGAATGAATACGAGCGTCAGAAACGGTCGTCCGTTTGTGGGCGGGCGGGCAAGGAAGGCGTTTGGGACGTAAAGTTGTTGCTCAATAGGGCGTTATAGAGGTACCCTCCTTGGAAAAGGCTTCACGCAGCGCCTGTCCGAGGTCACGGAATTCTGTTAAGCCAGTTGTACAAATCCTACACCTGTATAACGATTTATCGTGCCAACTGCCTTTAACGTATCTCATGTGATGGTACATAGACGTATTTTTCGTTTCTTTTTGACGTTCCTGGGGCTGCTCAGCAAAAATGAGCTCCGCTTCTATGGTTAATGTTCAAGCCCCTACAAAATGCAAAAAACCATTTTGAAAAGCGAGGCACGCTCTGAACGACCTAACCGTACTTTGAGACATCAAGCCAAGTGTTAGTGGTCAGCACAGAAATCCTATCAGCAATCAGCACCCCGGCCGGACGCGCAGTAGTGTGCGTCAGCCAAACTGGTATACATATATAGTAGGATGTTTGCTTGCCCGTTCGCAAAATATTTCATTTGCTTTAGAAAGGGAAATTCATAGCTCGGGTCGCATCAACAGTAGGACGTCAGTGAACAAGGAGACGTAATATGTGGGACGAGAACACCATTGGTGGATGACAGAACATTATCACAGCCGATGATATCCGATAAGAGGCCATAGAAAGCGAGGGTTGCCGAATTAATGTCGCACGCGCGGCAGCAACAGTAGCGAGTCAATTCCAAAAGGGGTATGGTGGGTGGGACGAGAACACTATTGGTGGGTGACAGAAAGGGATGACAACTGATTGGGACTGATAAGAGGTGTTGTCGCCATCGTCGCTGTTGGGGCTGCAGGGCTCTCACCATGCCAAATCATGAAGGGTAATGGAGCAGACCTTGATGACACGTGACACGTAATGATATGTTGATAAGAACAGACGTAAGGTTGTCACCACATTTCTTGAGTCTATTCTGCTGGCTCTATGCATACCAAAATCCTGAAGCTATCTGCTCTGTTCTTATACGTAATGCGGGATGTCGAACGGGGGAGGTATATTGAAACAGGGAAATTAAGGAGTTTTGTAAAAGCTAAATGCCGCTTCTGCTATGTTTGGAACATGGATAATAGGTTAGGTGTGATCGTTCGCTAATATTAGGTTGTCCGGAAAGTTCTCAGCGTTTTGTGCACCTATTTTTTGTACATTCACTGCTGATTAAAAACTCATTCTGCCTTGCTTCTCAGTAGCACATCCTGTAGAGAATTTCTTGCGCTATCTGATGGTATAATTGCCGTTTCACCATTGCTTGATAAACCCCCTTTTTTCAAGATTTTTTCAAGCATGTGAAAAGAGCACTTCGGACGATTTTTTTCTTCGACTATAAATTGGGGCAATCCGCAATCGAAACAGCTCAACAAATTAACCAGGTGTGGGGGCCCAATAGTGCTAGAGAAAGCACTGTGCGGCAATGGCTCAACAAATTTCGTTCTGGAGATTTCAGCCTTGAAGATGAACCTCATAGCGGTCGACCTAAAGCAATATCTGACGAGGATTTTAGGGGGATTTTGGAGGCTGACCCATCCCAAACAGTTCGAGAGATAGCAGAAGAGCTAGGCCTTGGCAAATCCACTGTTGCAGATGGTCTGGAACGCATTGGGAAGGTGAAAAAACTCGACAATTGGGTGCCCCACAATCGGAGTGACCGGCAGGAATCGGCACGTCTCGAGGTTCCTTCTGCATTGCTTTTGCGCAGCAGAAACGACCTGTTTTTGGGCCGAATTGTCACCTGTGATGAAAAATGGGTCATGTATGATAACAGGAGACGTTCCGGACAGTGGTTGGATTTCGACGAACCACCGAGGTAATTTTCAAAGCCGAACCCTCACGAAAAAAGATTCTGGTCACGGCTTGGTGGTCATCGGCTGGTGTGATCCACTATAACTTTTTATCACCAGGCCAAACCATCACAGCAGAACCCTACTGTGAAGAAATCGACGAATTGTACCGAAATTTTGTCAGATGCAGCCAACACTTATCAAAAGACAGGGTCCGATTCCTTTGCATGACAACGCCCGCCCACACGTTTCACAAATCGCTATCCATGAATTGAAGGAATTGGGGGTTGAAGTTCTACCTCAACCTCCATATTCTTCAGACCTTCTTCGCAACGCGACCTAACACCTTTCTAACATTTCACGAACTCCCTTTGTGAAAATATCTTCATTCAATCAAGAGACAGGCAAAAAGCTTAAAAGGATTTCGTGAATTCGGCACCCAGTTTTTACTTTGATGGAGAATTCTCGATGCTGTGACACTTGGCCAAAAAAGCGCTGATTCGATATTGAATGGTGCATATTTCGATTAAATCCGATGAGTATTAAAAAAGTTACGATCGTTTAAAGTGAAACACCCAAAACGCTGAGAACTTTCCGGACAACCTAATAGAAGAGATGATGTTGAGCTGCTCAGTACGGTAATATGTTGTCTACGGGAAGCCCCGCATTCCCGGTATGATGCACTGCTTGACATAAACGAAGCGAAAATAAGTTCACACATTTACAGCCGCTCAACGATCCACAGTTGTGCTTCCATAGGATATAAGAGGACGTTGCATGCACGTTGTCTTACCAGGAAGGTCGTTCAGGGCGTGCCCCGCTTTTTCAAAACGGTTTATTGCACTTTGTAGGACCTTGCCCATGAACCGTAAAAGTGGGCTTCATTTTTGCTGTGCGGCTCCTGGAATGCCAAAAAAGGAGTGAAAGTTACGTCTATGTACCCCCATACGAGGGACGTTAAGCGCTATACTGGCGCCAAATTGCGTCGACCTCGAAAATAAGTGTCAAAATCGTAATCAGGACCATCGATTACCCTTATGGACGAACTTCCAGCCAAAAATTTTTTTCGATTTTTTGGGTTTTGGTGGACCATTTGGTCGGCAGTAGTGACCGAAGTATACCATCTTCGTAAAGACGATGACGAAACGACGACGTAGCAGGCCGCCGGACAGGACAGCAACCTGAAGGCCTGCCTTTTCGTCGCTCTTTGCATCTATATTTCATCGGCAATGTTACTTTATGTTTTGAATATTAATAAAATAGGGGGGTCTCCTTGGCGAGGCACTGTAGACTTCTATAGAAAGACTGTCGGGCACAACCCAACGCACACACCCGAAAAAGTTTCGAAAAAAAATTTTTGGCCGAAAGATTGTTTACAGGGGTAATCGATGGCCCCGATCATGATTTTCACACTTATGTTCGGCGCCGACGTAATTTGGCGCCTGGGTAGCGCTACACATCCCTTACTTGTGTGTAGCAACGCATTCATTGGGAGGAGAAACCATGTACTCCACTATTAGCGATTTACAATGGCCACCGCGTAGCCTATAAAATAAGTTCAACATATGTGATTCGGGCGTGGTCTGACCTATAAAGGTCAACTTTCAATTACGGTCTTGCTTAATGGTATGTAAAGCCTGTAATAATTGAATTGCACTGATTTATGGAGTGTTCCCATTTAAAATGTGCCCATAAATGGCAGTTATCGAACGCATACTCACGCACAGACATATTTGAACGCGAAAACAGCAAAACATAAAAAATGCAAAAACTCGCACGCCGAGGGGAGTCGAACCATCAACCCCACCCCAACTGTCCGCTTGAGAATCCTTCACGCTATCCACTAGGCCATCCGATCGTTGATGCTGAACGTTCCTCCGATCGTTGAAGAAACCATTCCATGAAGCCGTTCACGCTTGATTACGTGCCACAAGTAAGACCCCATACCCCAACTACTTTTCTCTTCGATTCCGATAGCACCTTTATAGGGTCCCTCCATTCAGCAACTGGTCAAAGTTTCAAGCGGTTTACAGCTCGTAGAGGCTCAAAAACAATCAGTTTCCATAGGTTTCTTTTCGCTCCTTTTTTGGCATTCCAGGGGCCGCTCAGCCAAAACGAAGCCCACTTTTATGGTTCATGGGCAAGGCCCTACAAAGTGCAATAAACCGTTTCGAAAAAGCGGGGCACGCCCTGAACGACCTCCCTTGTTAGCTTCATTCCTTTCTTGTATCACTACAACGGCGGAGGACCCACACACACTAGAAGGTGGAAAGCCCGGCGAGAGTGGGCGATCTGACTGCTTACTATGTACAGTGTACTATCATCTATTTATAGTATAGGCGTTATGGCCCAAACTAGCACCCCTCCTGCAAATATGAGCGTGAACTTTTGCGACTGTTCAATGAAGATTTTTGTCGCTGTAAAGGAAGCCTATACGGCCTCTTCTCTGCATATGCCCCGCATTCTGGATGCTCATCGAAGGACGAGCTCTGGACTCTGTGAAATGAGGAGGCATCTGAAGTACCACCAAAGGAAGGTATCACTATTCCTGACGACCTTAACGGACAAATTTGCGTTGCGAAAGACGGCTACTCTTGTCATGGTGGATTCGCTTACGGATCACGTAGCACCGATTCTGAGCAAATCCTTGAAGATGGTGGCCAAGCACTCGTCACGGACGCTGGTTGTGCCGTATGAGGCAGTTGTCACGTAACACTCTGCACGCCCTCCACTCATCCGCACGCCGAAACTTAAACTACCAGATCGAAACAAATCAAATGATGCGGTCATCAGTGTACAGCTGATAACGTCGAGACCTAGAATGTATGTGTGTATGTATTTCTGTCTGTATGTATGTGTATGTATATGTCACGAAATTCATAGTACATATGTGTGACACCGTTGCGGTATGTTGGCTCCAGAGAATGATGTAAGGTGGCACAAGTGCATGACGGTGAATGACAGAAAAGCCATTCTGAACTGAATTCACAAAAATCTGTTGTTTGTTCTTATCATCTTTTCCTTCCATTCTATGAAGCTAGGCTTGTTGTCGTGTTGTATGTGTGTCGGTTTATGTACGTACCATTCGGATCCCCCAGTTGTCTCCTTGCGCTCCTCCTTTCATGCCACGGCCCGGCTCTGCCGGCCACATGGCGTCGCCAAAAGCGAAGTGCTGCAAAGAAGCTAGGAGTGCTGCAAAGAAGGCAGTGAACTCATTTTGATGCTGTCAGCAGCTGGAGACGCGCCACGGTGAGCGGCACCTGTGCTGACTTGCCGAATGTCATCAGCGAGCAAACCGAAAGCATTGAAAATATTGACTTCAGTGGCGAAAATGGCCATCTTCTGATGACACGAGAGAGGATACTGCAACAATGGCGTGTTTAGAGAGGATCTCGACAGTGAGATTCACCAATTTGGCTATCCTCTCTGTCGTACCAGTGACGGCCCCGTTTGGAAAATATCCGTTGAGGAAACAGAAGCTGTTCTGAGGAACATGAGGGTTGGCAAAGCCACAGACCCCGACGACTTGGTAGCGGATTTGCAATTTGTGGAGTCACAGCGCTGATGCTCCGCAGAATGGTTGACGAGGGTCTTCGAGCAGATCGTCGCAGAGAAGAAGGTGCCTAAGTGGTTGCAGAGCCCGATGGTTCCGATTTGGAAAAAGAAGTGCGGTCCGGCAGAGTGCTCGAACTACCGTCCGCCTACCCTCGCACAGCAGGAAAATCTTTGAGCGAATGTTGGCGATATAGTTCAAATTCCTGCCAACCAGTGTTACTTCGTGACCGACTGTAACACCATCGATGCCACTCACTGCGCTCGCTTTGGTTGGAGAAACATGATGAGAAGCAGAAGCCTGTGCATGTGGCCCTACTAGACTTGGAAAAGACATTCGATCGAGTTATATGGTACGCCGTGCGACGATACAGTGTACCCCAAATGGCTAATAGAGTGGATGCGCATCCTTTGTTCAAAACCAGTGAGCCACGTGCGAACATTGCACTCACTTTGATGGAGTTTTCCATCACTGGGGTGCACCAAGACAAGGTTTTCGTCCTCGTTATGGATGCCATGTCACGAGACCTTCTGAACGAAGCTCCTTGAACGCTTTATGCTGATGATGTGATGCTTGCATGCGATAAGAGCCCCTGGAGCAGTAAGTGCAAGCATAGACTGATCGCTTATCAAAGTCTGGCCTTAGGTTGACATCAGAAAGACCGAGTACATGGCAGCCGACCCAGGCGACATGGGCTCCTATCAAAACCGATGGCACTGAGCTCATGTGTACAGAATCATTCAAGTATCGGGATCAGCAGTTACGTCCGATGAGGCCCTCAACGCGGAATAGGAGTACGAGTGAGTGCAGCGTGGTGGAATGGCGATCCATGATAAGATTCCTTACGACAAGAAGAGCGCCTTAGGTCAAATATTTATAGAGGCGTCGTTCGACTAACGGCCATGTGCTAAGTGCTTGCTCGCAACTAATGAAGTCTAAGCCGGTCTCAGTGTGATGGAGATGAGAATGTTGGGTTGGAGGCGTAATGCGTACAGACCGCATTTGTAACTAGGTATAGCAGTTCGATACAGCTCCTGAAGCTGACAAAATGAGAGGAACGCGCTTTCGATTTCACGGCCATATAATTCCGTAAAATCGAAGGCGCGCAAAGCCTGGCACCATCTGTAAGACTGACCTTCATCCTGAGAGGGAGATGCCCGGAATGCGGCTTAAAGGAGGCCCCGAGCAGTGCTGGTTCGATACGCAGCATACGGAATTGAAAATAGCTGGAATCCACCCTGACCAGGCATTCAATCGGGAAAGTGGCGTCATCATGTCAGAAGAGTGGACCCTGCCACAGAGCGGAACAAGCACTGAAGAAAAAGATGAAAAGAAAGACAGTTTTTATAGTTGACCAAAACTTCTTGTCACAGATTCTCAGAGTAATTGGCCAAAGTAAGCCGTCCGTCTTTAGCGCAACAGTTGACTGACTTTTGTTCTGGCTGTGAGAATGCATATTTTGTGATCAACCAGACTGCTTGTGTAAAGCGCGTAGGAAAGTTGATTTCACCTGATGCCGGGAGAGAGAGAAGATGGAACATTCAACCTTTTACTGCCGCAAAATGTTACAAATGAGAAGAAGGTGTTCCGAGCACCCAGTCCTCTTCATGATCAAAAACAGATACTACTTATCCAAAGCAAATATTTCATTCGAGTAAGAACTGCGGATAACATGCGATGGCACAGCACGCGTTCCTACTACGCACGGTTACACAGCGCATGACAGCTTATTCAGTAAGTGGGAAACACGCATTGGGCTGTGTAGTGCAGGACCAGCCTATTTCCATGCCTGGTTGTGCAGGTATTCCAAATGCAGATATAGGTTCTGTTTATTCATTTGGAACAGCTAGTTGTGAACAAAATATAAAGCGAAAAGGGATTGGGCGTTCATTAGTCCCTTGCAGGGCGCATCACATAAACTGTCAAGTGGGTTAGTACCTAAGTTCTTATACATTTGAGGGAGGAGGTGTGGTGGGCGAAGCTTATTCTCTCACAAAATCAGCACAGCAACAGCAGATTCTTCGGACTAATCCTCATCAGGACAACCTGACTCTCTGCAATCCTTTGGGTGAATACCTAGTGAATCTTTTCCACCTTAACCTGGCCAACTGGGTCTTGAAAAACACGGAGTATTGGTTTCTGATGTCCTGCCAGAGTTTGGAACTTTCGCTGGAAAATTTCACGAGCAGGTGGTCCTTGAAGAGAGCAACACATAGGGTATATTCTGGCCGGGGTGGTGTGATGCAGCCGCAGATGGATCCAGCTGTGGTGAAAGTTCATTGTGATTCCTCGCATACGTGTGCTTTCGAGGAGAATGGAAGTTACTCTCTGCGGGGCATAGATGTTGGCCGTTCCTTTTGTACCATCACCCCTTCAGATCTCCATTCTCCCCACATAAACACCACCATACGCACACTGCCTACTCTTGGCGAGCACTGGGTTTTATACGGCTTCTGCTTCGCTTTTTTGTCGAAATCGTGATTTCAGAATAGCTCGCGTGAGCTCAGCGACTCATGCAGGACAGACATTGTTGTGTTCAACCCATCGTTTCTGGAACTGAATATCTCAACTACAGCCGTTTAGGTGGCTTCAACTCATCGATGACCTTTGGCTTGTTGTTTGATTCGGTCCTGCTTCCATCTGCGGCACGTCCTTCCAAACGGGCCTCCTAACCTCTATAGAACAGAAGTCTTTCCGGAAGTTGAAATGCCAAACGAAGGCGCTACTTCAACAGACGGCATTCCTGGTGTGAACTTCCTACGATAGATTGAGAAAATCATTGAGAACTAAGAGCAGCAGGGAGGAAATATAATTATTACGGGAAAATTTAAAGACGCTCTGTTCATCCTTCTCTCCCAAATGCTTACCCAGACTCCCATGTTTTCACTAGTAATGCCCAGGAATATTTTGTGGAAACCCACGAAAGTGTACTGGGACTTTTTAATTAATTCAACCTCGTTTGAGCTTTGTTTTGTTTTTGTGCTATATAGCGTCACGGATAGCCTATTCTTCACCAGTTGGTGTATACACTGGTAAAAAATAAAGAAAGATGACCTCCAATATATGGTTTCAGGTGTAAGGCCACACGCAAAACTGACGAAAAACCCGAAAAAAGGTTACTTCTGACTGAGAACTGTAAAGAAAAGCTCAGTAATCGTTAACTTTTACAGACAATGTCGATGATCGTGTGTGGACTACATGTATGCCCCAAAGATCCGAGATATATTAGGTGTGGCTACGCACTTCATTTGCCAGCAACCTTTTCAAGGGGATATTCTCGTTCTGAGACAATTGTAATCATATCATTTGGTCAACACGACGCCGGATGGCAGTCGTCAATTGATATAACTCACAAATAAACCATCCATTAAATGATCAAATGAAGTGCGCAGCCCGCATCCGCGTCTCATCGGGACATGTGCGATCTCAAGAACAGGTCTGCCAGATGTTGCGTGCGATGTCGCGTCGCCTAGCACCTACCATCTTCAGAAAAGATTTGGACATTGACATTTGACAGTTCAACTCCTCTTCGATCCTAAGTTGCTGACATATAACCCAAAGCACAGGAGAGGTATCCTTACTTCTAATAAAGCAGAAACTTTGTGTGTCAGTCGCATGATAGGTATGTATCGCGTTTGTATGTCTGTCCGTCCGCAAAACTAGGAGAGAAACACGTTAGTGAAAGAAGAAAACGACCGCTAGCCAAACCGGGAACCCATCGGTGCAGATGTATCAATCCAATGTTTTGATTGTGATAACAGCATATATAAGACAACCACTCGGTACACTCCGAGCCATTGCACGAGCTGCTGCCGTGGCAGCTGGACGTGTGCTCGTGCGGGCAGGGTGGGGTGGAGCCGAGGGGGGGGGCACCGAGTGACCCCTCCCCTCTGCTTCCAACCCCTGCACGTGCTCAGCCGGACCTGAGCATGTGCAAGGGAAGGGGTCCGGTGAGGGGGTGCGTAGCGCACGCTCGAGTGGAAGCACGCGCAACAACAATAGATAAGAAAACAACCGCTAGAAAAATTGCAAATTGATCCGTAATAAAAAACGCTCTAGGATGTTGTTTTGATTTTTGATTGTGGATACCCTCACAGCATATAAGACAGCCATTTAGTGCACTCCGAGCCATTTGCACAAGTTGCTCGCGTGCTAGCTGGACGTGAGCTGTGCGAGGGCCAGGGTGGGGAGAGCGGTACAGTGAGAGGGTGAGTGGGGGGAGGGGGGGTATACTATGAGGGAGCCTAGATTTTGCTGGATTAGAAGAACACCATGGCTAGCACCACTGAAAGCGATAAGACGATGAGAGGAGGGATCAACCGCTGGCAGGGCTGCGAATAAAATCTATGCTATAGTACCGCTTCGAGGGCTGCTTTGGTCGTGATTACAACCTGCACTATAGAAACCACGTAGTGCACTCCAAGTCATACGAGCTGCTCGCTAGAAGAAGCTGGGCGTGAACATGTGCAGGAGCAAGTGTGGTGAGAAGGTGGGGCAAGTAGATATTGGGAAGGGGATTACTTGGGTGGGTGGGATTAGTGAAGGGGGGGGGGTATGATGGGGAGCTTGGAATGCATACGGATAGAATAACAGCTTAACTGAGGAAGCAAAAGCACTGTGAAAGCGATGAGATGATGAGTGAAGGGATCAACCGCTAGCACGATCGCGAATAAAATTCATGTTATGCTCTCACTGTTGGGGCTATGTTTCGGTCGTGATTACGCAGTGCACTCTAAGTCACTTCACGAGCAGCTCGCATGGCAGCCAGACGCGAACACGTTCAGGAACCATGGTGGGAAGGGGTGGGGAGAGCGAGATGGGGAGAGGGTGAGGGTAGGTGAGATGGGGGTACGATGGGGGAGGGGGGGGGAGCTCAGCTTACGCTGGGTTAGAAGAACACCATAGCTGTAGAACCAAAGCATAAGGTGATGAGAGAAGGAACCAACCGTTAGCAGGGTTGCGAATAAAATCCATGACATAGTATCACTTCGAAGAGATGATCTAAGGTTACACCTCCACTATAAAAGAGGACAACGTTGTGCACTCCACTTCACTGCAGCTGTAGCTGGACGCGAACACATGCATGGGCCACCGTGATCAAGGGGTGGGACGGGTAGATGTGGAAGGGGATAGCGAGAGTTGATCGGATCAGTGAAGAGGGGGTGAGATGGTTAGCTGTTGATCATTGCATTGCATAACTGTGGAGGCAAAAAGATCAGTGAAAGCAAAAATATGAAGAGAAGGGATCAATCACTAGCAGAGTGGCGAGTCAATCCATGTTGTGGTGTCAGTCTAGAGCGATTTTTTCCGCGACAACAAAAGGACCAGTGGATATTATAAGGCAAGGAACGGTGCTATTGTCATACTCTCCTCATCATTACGGACTGTCGGGGCGGGTCAGTGCGGCTGCGTTTTCCGCGGTGCCAAAGTCTTTCTGCACCAGTTGTTGAAGCGGGAAAGTGACATTACTGTATTATATCCTTCGTCTCGTTTTCTACCACTTTTTGTCGCATACGCGTTTCAACGAAAAGGCTGAGAACGGCTTCAAACAGTGTGCGCACTCCTACTGGCTGATACGCCCCGACAGTCCGTAATGATGAGGAGAGTACTTATGTTATGTCGTGATATCGACATGTTGTAAAGTATGAACTGATCGGAATTGAACCAAAAAGTTCAAACATTTGCAGTTTGGTTCCCACCTGTGATCTGACTTTTGCACGAGCTTACATGAGCGGCAACCTTAAGTGACAAGCAGCTTACATGAGCGGCAACCTTAAGTGACAAGCAAAACAACAATGAAATGGCAACTCGTAATAATAATAAGGGACTAAAGTACTGAAATTATTTATACTTCAGCAAGCGCTATATTGATCGACTGCACTTTGTATCTATAGGTCTATGTGTTGTATGGGCGTTATGGCGCGGACCGCAAGTATAAGCGTTTGCTAAGGAGTGCAGGATCCGCAGGGTTGCTCTATCTGTTATGATTGTACCAATACAGAGCTGTATGAGCAACGCAGTGATTGAAGAGTTCCGTTCCCCATTATGGAGCGCGCCTGGCGAAGCCAGGCCAGCTCGGCGAAGCCGAGCTAAAGAGAAGGAGGAGAGCTCGGCGTCAGCCGGGCGATCCGACTGGTAACAAATAAAGTAGTTCATTAGTGAAGAAAAATGCAAAAAAATCATCGGATATGCCTTATATAGAACCCCACGCAAATAGGTTTGTACGTGCTTAAGGCGAAGAGAAGGCGAGGCTGCACGAGTTCTCACTTGTTGATATCAGCTGTTTTCCCTTATCACCTCACTCTCACCATTCGAAGCGGAAGAGAGTTGGTTGCGGAACAACCGCACCATCAGGCAACCATTAGAAATGAAGTTGGGCGTAGTGGTCGCGCAGGTGGGGCGGGGTGGCCGACTCTTCACGAGCGGGCGCCGCTACTCTCTCGCATTTTTGAGTGGCGAAACTAGCACGTCCACCATCCTCATGGGGTGAGCTACGATATCCAAAGAGGGTGTGGGAACAACAAATGAACGCGGGCGCTGCCTTTAATTATTAGGCGCAGCCTAGAGTTGCTGCTAACATACTGGTGGTTACGCTCGGCTCCACCATCAGGAAGTTGAGGACACGTTCACCCTTTCTTCCCGGTGACCGACAAATATGATGTCTATTTTCCGAATGAAATATAGGTTATGATCCCCGCGAACGAAAGGGCATGTGACGGGGGTATTACTTGGGGAGCCACCAGATCAGAGTTCCCATCAGCTCGGGATGACATCACTGTTGGAAAACGTCTCAGGATACTTGTCAACCGCGATGCTTCTCTCCTCTGTCATTCTCCCTTCCTCCTTCCTTCTTTTCCTCCCTTCCTTCTCTCTTCCTTCCTTTCCTTCTCCGTTCCGCTACTGGGCCAGTGGACGCGATGAGAAAATACCTCTGGAACCTCGCAGCGAGAGCATGTTCGGTTGACAACAGCCCTGTAAGCCTACGTGCATAGCTTGCGTTCGTGAAGAAATGCAGAAATGCGCAAAATGCAGAAGTGCGGAAAGTGCGGATGTGCGGAATCTGCGAGAGTAGCAGAAAAGCAATAAATACTTATCGACTTGAAGAAATGCAGAAATGCCGAAACTGCAGACGTGCGGAAAGTGCAGAAATGACGAAAAGCATTACATACGTATCGATCTGAAGAAATGCAGAAATGCCGAAAGTGCGGAAAATCGATACGTATGAATTGCTTTTGTCATTCTGCAGATTCCGCATTTCTTCACTTTCGGCATTTCTGCATTTCTTCAGATCGATACGTATGTAATGCTTTTCGTCATTTCTGCACTTTCCGCACTTCTGCATTTTCCGCATTTCTGCATTTCTTCACGAACGCAAGCTATGAACGCGGCCTAACCGTTGGAAAAAGGGCGCCCTGGCTGCGCTTCGGTCCGCACAGCGTCCGGTCTCTATCGCCTGGATGGACTGTAGCCAGGGCACGTCCCGATGAAAAATTTTCGGAAAATTGACTCCCCCCCCTCCCGGTTTCCCACCATTTTTTTTGGGGAGGGGTAAGGGTGTACAGTACCAGAGTAACGGGAAAGCCAACAACTTGAGAACGCGGCAGACTACTTTCAAAGGCGAACACGAGCTCCTCTCCCAACGGCGAGCAAATGCGACCCTCACAGTGAATCCCTCTCCCAACGACGAGCAACGATGTAGCTAGAGCCCGTGGAACGGAAAAATCGAATATCAGGAAATCTTTTCCATCAGACCAAATACAACCCCCTCTCTAAAGCGATCGAATACGATCCTCCTGCTGGGGATTCCCCGACGTAGGACGTGTCCTGATTGTGACTGTGAACGCGATCTTATGTATGACAGTGTTAAAGTTGTCAAAAAAGTTGTTTTGGTAAGTTTATTACAAGCAAACGCTTTTTATACACAAAACCACGTGTTGACACTAGCGTAACTCGAAGACCACTGAGATTTACTAGTAAACAGTAAAATGAGACAGATATAGATGATATCAAAGAACACAGATAAAAGCTTCAAGTTTTTTTACTTGGAAAGGAACGAGTAAAGCAGGAACAGTTACTATGGAATTCAGGGAAGGCATGACTGATATGTAACAATTCGATAGGAAGTAAAGCCACTCTTGTGACTTACATATCACGTAGAGGAAAACATTTCCAAGTTATGTGGTTACGCCAGAAAACTAATGTCTATGGCCACGTCAACACCGGCGATAACAAAGAAGAGAAGTATGACCAGCATGCCTTGCGACTCTTCGCGCATCCGCAGCACTTAGTGAAGTTTCTTGGCCCATTTCAAGTCGTCCTCTCTGGGCTTCATGCCCGTCAAAGCAGTCACTACAGATTCTGCTCTCCTCCAGAAACCTGAAAGGTGACTTGATTACTGATAGGTAAAGCTAAACACTACTGCAGAAAAAAGAATCAAATTCGCTAATCATTACGCTAATGTGGTGGTCTTGCGAGAAATCTCTCCGAATTCAACTTTTCAAGAAGTTGAGAGACTGCTGCAGTAATGAAAGTTAGGCAGCGTTCAGACTTCGCGACGGCAGCGCTTCTGGTCGCGCGTTCGACGCGATCGATGCAGTCGAAAGCATGCGCATCGATCGTCGAATCGCGCGACCGAAGCGCTGCCGTCGCGAAGTCTGAACGCTGCCTTATGCAGGACCTTTGTTCTCCTTGTCACAACCGAACACCAGTGGTCAGAACTGGAAAGGAAACCACGGGAAGGTCTTAGGTAAGATCGTTCTTGTTGCAACTGATTCTGTGCGAGAGGCGAAGCATCGCTGAAATTTTGGGCGAGAGGTCAAAGAAAAA